>JAIGNY010001356.1:0-28924 GCA_020152595.1 Chiridota heheva | reverse complement strand
CCACGAAGGCCAAAAAACTCCGCTAAAGTGCCTGTTCCGGAAAATTATCGTCCTGGAGGATTGACTCCGAGCTGACGGGCCGTCTCAATGGGGTCATCGTTGTTGACTAAAGAACCTGAAGCACGCACCATAGATTCCAGCTTGTGTATCTTAGGTAAGGTGTAAAACCGGCCAACAACAGTATTCGGTGGAATTAAATTCTGCACCTCATAACTTGTCCTTCTCCTTAAAAATTTGTTCCAGCAAATCATAGCCACAAACTTAATGTAGCAAATAATGAGACCATTTACCCTAATAAAAAATAACCACACAATAAGGACTTCATCTATTGCTAATTTGATACTTAACACCAACTTCCACAACAACCCAGGACCAAATGGAGAACTAGTACAATGTAACCATTGATAAGGGAAATTTAATCCTAATTGCTTGTGGTTTTCAGAATATAGAAAATAAAGGGGAAAAGTCTGACCCGATCTACTTACATATCAAGTCGGGTCTGACTGTTTGAAACTTTAAGGAGCAGAACAACTAATGTTGTCTCTTGTTTCGGGCTCAAGTTTGAGCAGCAGGGACTTCAATTTCTCGGTTAAAAGCTTTGTGGGATCATTATCCAGAGGTTGGTAAAACGTACTATCATGGAGTTGTGTGAGCTTCCTCTATATATTTATCTCTGTCCGGTAGAACTGTTGACCCTCCCTTATCAGCAGGTTTGATAATGATGTCCTTGTCGTTTCGAAGAGATTGTAAAGCAGTATGCTGTCCTTTTGTTCATTTACCACGTAATTTTCTTTGTTCCTTCTTTACCGCAAAAAGATAATCGTCAAGTTGTTTTTCAATGTTCTTGATATGGGCGACGAGGTTGGCGTTTCTTCCAGAAGGGGGTGTCCAAGAAGATATTTTCTTGAATAGTGACGGTATGTGTTTTGGGGAAATATTTGTATCACGTGATTGAAAATACTCTGCTATGCGGAGACGTTTTGTGTATTCATTGATGTCTTGGCAAAGTATAGTTTCATTAAGTTTCTTATTGGGACAAATTGATAGTCCACGATTAAGCAATCCGATTTCCTCACGCTTGGAGAGATTGAAAACCGTTTCATCTTCCCTGGCAGCAATGTCCAAAGAATAACTGTTTGGTAGCAAATGTCCATGTTTTAATGCGTTAAGAATCGGTGACTCTTTGATCAGTTTGTCTATTTTAACTCTCTTATTATTCTATGCAAATTTTTGTTTCTAATACCAGTAATTGGTCCAGGTATTTCAAAGTTTCTTTCAAATGCCCGTCCAGAATTTTTGTGGGTGGAGTCAAAAGTGTGTGTATTTTTATTTTTTTGGCGGAGGGAGAGGGAAGGGGGGGTCTCAAAATTACGATTAGATGCAAAATAATAACCATACAACAGTACACATTTTGGAAAAAAGTGGGGTGGGGCAAGTGCTCCTTGCTCTCTAAATCCAGCTTACGCTCAAACCATAGGCCTATGTGTAGGAATCGAGGACGAGAGGGCGTTCCCTCACTTTTCCGAAAACTGACAAAAGTTTCCCTTTTTTTGATAAAAAAAGTGCCCTCAATTACTGTCTCCCCCCCCCCCCTCTTCCCTTTCTTGCCAAAGTTCCTTCCGGTATCCCTGGCCATGGCCCCTATCCCTCGGATCCTATCACCACTGTATTATTCTTTCAAAGATTGCCATATTATCAGTATTATTATGCAAATCGAGGGACGGGGGAAATCGCGGCTCGGTTTGTTTCAATATTTTTGCTTGCTCCCACCTGCCAAATATTTTATTCAGAGTTTGTATTTCTTAGATTTTAAATTAGTAGCCATTTAATTTTTTCCCAAACTTCCTTCAGAGAGAACTTATTCCATCATCTCATTGACGTGTTGCGCACATGTACGTTGAAAAGTTTTTCTTAATTTAAATATCAATCAACGTTACTGAACAGTAACATTTGCGTATTTTGTAAACATTCATTTACTCGATTCGTGAAGCGCGCAAGAAATGTAGGCCAAAATAAATTGTAATAATTGGGAACAAAATCATTCAATATTGATTATTTCTTACTGATTCTATTTTCTAAACAGTCTGGTCATTTTCATAACCAAAGGAGAAGCAAATTAATTTGAAATGGAAAGGATGTTTGTGCAGTAAGCCTGGCCCGTTGTCCAGGTCAAATCATGGCGTATGAATACATGTGGTAAGGGAAATTTGTTTACGATGCGAATTGCGTCATGAGCTTGGAAACTTTATCGTGTAATTTAATGGGTGAGTAAGCAAGTAAAGCACTCGGAATCGAAGATACAAATCATAATAAACCGACCAAATTTATGTAAATGGTCGGGTGTTTGGGACACACTTTTAATGCGGCCTTAGGGTCGTAATGCTTTCATCATTTTGCGCAAATTCTGTCTTGTTTCAATAGGGTTCAAACTTATAAAGACCCTTTTTTTATAAAAATTTTCATAGATTTATTTTTTTACAATACTGTATGAGTAAATTTTGACTGATTGATAGCTTGAATATTGGTTAAAAACAAGTAGATTCCTAAAACTGTAGAACATGTAAAGGAGATTCTGTCCAATCGCCCCCTGCGCTATGAATTATTATCACCAGATTTTGCCTAAATATGACCAAACCCATGTCCTGTTGTACCCCAAACCAATTTGTATGCAAAATTGTATTTTTTTGATAAGACTGATTAAAGTTATAACATTATATTAAAAAAAATTAAGATCAATTTGAAATTCTAGGAATAAGGGTCAAAAAAGAGTCTCAGATTCATAATTTTTTGCAAAGTCTGTCGTGTTTCAAAACATATCAATGTATTATAATTATTAAAATGACCCCTTTGTTTTGAGAGATTTTTTTCATATATTTATTTTTGTACAATATGGGTAGATATTAAATTATTCATAGCTTGAATATTGTTTAAACAGAAGTAGATTCCTAGAACTGTAGAAAATATAAAGAAAATTCTCTCCAATCGCCCCTGCGCCATGAATTATTTTCAACAGGTTTTGCCTAAATATGACCAAAAACATGTCCTGTTGTACCCAAAACCGATCTTTATGAAGAATTGTTATTTATTTGATAAGACTGATAAAAGTTATAACAATATATTAAAATAATAATTTGAAGATCAATTAGATATTCTAGGAATGACTCAAAAAAGAGTCTCAGATTCATGATTTTCATAATTTTGCAAAGTCTGTCTTTTTTCAAAATAATCAAACTAGAATTTTTTGGAGATATTTTTATTTTTTTCTACAATATGAGTAGATATTGACTTATTCATAGCTTGAATATTGGTTAGAAACAACTAAATTCCTAGAAAAATAAAGGAAATTCTCTCAATTGCCCCTGTGCTATCAATTATTATCACCAGATTTTGTCAAACTATAACCAAAAGCATGTCCTGTTGTAACCAAAACCAATTTTTATGTAGAATTGTGTATTTATTTGATAAGACTGATCAAAGTTATAAGATTATATTAACACAAATTTAAGATCAATTTGAAATTCTAGGAATGACGGTCAAAAAAGTGTCTCAGATTCATGATTTTCATAATTTTGCGCAAAGTGTCAGTGTCTTGGCAAAATGGATCAAACTCCAATTTTGAGAAAACTTTTTATAGATTTATTTTTCTACAATATGAGTAGATATTGACTTATTCATAGCTTGAATATTGGTTAGAAACAATTAGATTCCTAGGGAAATATAAAGAAATTCTCTTCAATCGCTTGCCCCAAGTTATTTTCACCAGATTTTGCCTAAATATGATCAAACACATGTCCTGTTGTACCCAAAAGCAATCTTTATGCAGAGTTTTGTATTTAGTTAATCAGACTGATCAAAGTTGTAACATTATATGAAATAATTTTTGAGATCAATTAAATATTCTAGGAATGATGGTCAAAAAATTGTCTCTGATTCATGATTTTCATCATTTTGCGCAAATTCTGGCTTGTTTCAAAATGATTTAAACTTATCATGACCTTTTTGAGAATTTTTTTCACAGCTTTAATTTTCTACAAGATGGGTAGAAATTGACTTATTCATAACTTTGAATATTGGTTAGAAACAACTAGATTCCTAGAAAATATAAAGGAAATTCTCTCCAATTGCCCCTGCGCTATCAATTATTTTCCTTAGATTTTCCCAAAATTTGACCAAAAACATGTCCTGTTGTACCCAACACATTTTTTTATGCAGAATTTTGTATTCATTTGAAAATGATCAAAGTTGAAACAATACTTGAAATAATTTTAAGATTAATTAGGTATTCTAGAAATGACGGTCAAGAAAGAGTATCAGATTCATGATTTTCATGATTTTGCACAAATTCTGCCTTGTTTCAGAATGGAACAAACTTATAATGACCCCTTTTTTGAGATATTTTTTCATAAGATATATTTTCTAAATTGATATTGACTTATTCATAGCTTGAAGATTAGTTAGAAATAACTAGATTCCTAGAAAATATAAAGGAAATTCTCTGCCATCGCCCCTGCCTTATCAATTATTTTCACCAGATTTTCCAAACTATGACGAAATGCATGTCGTGTTGTACCCAAAACCATTTTTATGCAGAATTTTGTATCTATTTGATAAGGAAAAAAAAGGAAGACATCCTAGCATCTCACACACTTGCTATGATAGATTTTAGCAGTTTTTGCCTAATTATGACTAAAAAACATGTCCCATTGTACAAATTTTCGTTGCAGTATTTTTCGATTATTTCTTAAATGATTATTTGATTAGATCTTCTAGGTCTTTCGAATCTTACTGCAAAATTGATTATCTGCTTATGATCTCTTATTAAAAAGGGCATGCAAGCTTGGTTAATTGAGCTTCAAAATTGCAATTGTTCATAATTCAATTTGTAATGAAAAGAGGTAGTTGATTGGGAATTTTTTAACATGGCTGATCTGAAAGACAAATGCAAAATTAGTGAATTGGTAAATAATTATTATCTTCGGTTCCTTTCATTAAATTTACCCCTTACCCCCCCCCCACCCCCATTAAAAGATGAAAAAGAAGCATATCGTTTTGACGTGATACTTGTTTATTTGGTTATGAAACATAGAAAAACAAATACATGTGATCGCGTTAACGGCGTAGGAATATATTTGACAATGGGTGGTCAGATTTTATTTTTGTCCCAACAAACCAAATATATATGAATCTGTTATCACGGTCCAAAAACTATCATTGTAGCTGGGTCTAGTGCAATGGTCAAACGGCATCTTAACAGACTTCCCCTCCCCCTCCCCCTCCACTCTCCTTTGAAAGAACGGTCAAGATTCGACGTCATTACGACGTCGAACGAAGTTTTTGAGTGGTGAATCTTGAACGAATTTTTTTTGTTTTAAGCCTCAGGTTAATCTTTGCCTAAAAACTATTGCAGATGGGTGAATCCTTGTCGAAATTCCTCTATCAAACGACGGAAATGGGTCGAGTCCAAAATAGTATTGTCGATTGAGGGTAAACTGAAAATGATAATTTGTTACTATTTTCCGTTCGCGTATTGACATAATGAAGACGTTTCATCATCGCCGCTATCCCTATTGTACCTTGCGTAAATAGCTTTCCACGGGATCATGTCCTTGTACAGTATTCCTACATAATAATATTCACAAACCTTCATGAATAAGTCAATACCTACCAATATCTTAGAAAAATAAATGACATAAAATTTCTTTAGGAAGGTATAAATACAGAATTTGTGCAAAATTATGAAAATTCATGAATCTGGGACACTTTTTTTCACCGTCATTTCTCTAGAATATCTCATTTATGGTCAAAATTCACCTTCGCCATTTTTTTAAGTGAAGATTCACCATAAAGAAAAGCGTGTTCGGTTTTTGTTACTTAATTATTGTTATAATGCATGTATATATATACTTCAAAGAGCACCCTTTTATTCTATTGTAACACAATTTTATTATTGTTGTATGACACATGTTTGCATTGACGGTAGAAATTTATAACAAAATAGAGTGTGACCAGAGAAAATAACAATGATGCACAACTTTATCATGTCTGTTTTAAACCAACATTCCTAGAACAGCTAATTGATCTTAAAAAAAATATTTTACATAATGTTATAACTTTGACATAAAGTCACAACAATACATGTTTTAGGTCATATAGAAAATGAAAAATGCAAGCTATGAATAAGTCAATATCTACGCATATTATAGAAAAATAAATCTAAGATAAAATCGCTCAAGGAGGTTTTTTTATAAGTTACATTCATTCTAAAACAATACGAAACTTGCGCAAAATTATAAAAATCAAGAATGTGAGATTCTGTCTTGACTGTCTTTTCTAGAATATCTCATTGATCTTAAAAATATTGCATATAATGTTGTAACATTTGCCAAACAAAAATTCTGCATAAAAATTGGTTTTGGGTACAACAGGACATGTTTTTGGTCATATTTCGGCAAAATCTGCTGAAAGTAAAGCTTGCCAGTCATACCATGTAAGTCAAAATTTTCTGCAAAAAAATCGTTACAAAAGTACATGTTTTGGTCACTATTAGCCAAAATTTGCTAAAAATATATGAGAGCGGTAGGAAGAAATTTTTTAATCTTTTTTGGGAACCTTTAGTTGTATCTAAGCAATATTCAAGCTATTAATGAGTGAATATACACCTACATATACCTTAGAAAAAACTGTAAATCTATGAAAAATTAATTACGATGAGTTTAATGTGGGTAACATCTTGATGTTATCCAAAGTGCTTTAATGGTCATTTACAGTGTTTGATTTGTTGCCATCCAAAATGAATGAATGATCATCATCTTTTTTGCTTGAATGATTACCGTCCAAAGTGGATGAATGGTCATCATTTACACTGCTTGACTAGTTCCCATCCAAAGTGGACGAAGCGATAATCATTTACAGTACTTGATAGAGGTTATTAATGGTCATTATTCACATTGCCTGACTTGTAACCATCCAAAGTGATTGAATGGTAATCATCTATAGTGCTTGACTTTTTGCCATCTAAAGTAAATGAATGGTAATCATTTATATCACTGATTTGCGGAGGAATGGTAATTATTTACAGTGCTTACTGTGTAGCCATCCAAAATGGATGAATGGTAATCATCTGCAGTGCTTCATTTGTTTCCATTCAAAGTGAACGAATAGTGATCATTTATAGTGCCTGGCATTTAAGCCATCCAAAGTGATTGAATAGTTATCATCTTCAGTGCTTGACATGTTGCCATCCAAAGTAAATAAATGGTTATCATTTACAATGCTTGGCTTGTTGCAATCCAAAGTGAATGAATAGTTATCATTATAGTGCTTGGCTTATCTGCTTATTGCCATCCTACGTGTATGAATAGTAATTACCTCCGCCAAGGACAGAGGGGTTTTTTTGCCTGTGTGTTTGTTTGTCTGTTTGTTTGTTTGCCATCAACATCTCTGCAGAAGCAGTGACTGGATTTTGATTACATTTGGTGTGTGGTTTTGTTACTGCTTGGGAAAGAGCTGATTAGAGTGGTATGTATAGAAATAGGGGAAGGGCAAAACTGGTGGGATAAGAATATGTAAGTGCAAGATTTATCAAGAATTTTTCAAGTTGAAACTTTTCAATAAAATAGGCCGAACAAAACAATTGGTTTCTATCTACCTACTGTGGTGTAGCGGTTTTAATACCTGTCTACAGACCACGAGGCCCCGGCTTCAATCCTGGGGTGGGTAGACACGCCAGTGCACCACAATTGGTTATCAAAGGCCGTGGACATTGACTTGGTTGTCGATGTTATGTCTGTCCGTACGTCGTACCTGTCTTCTCGTCCGGGTCGTATTAAGCGTTTCGTGATAGCATTTGTACTATCATAACCGAATACGCAGGCGACGACCACGTCATTGTAATTGTGTGTTCAACTCTCTCTCTCAATTGGTTTCTGCCATAGATGAAATGTAAATATACTCTAAATAGTGAATCAAACTGAAAACAATGATCACAAGTGATGATCCTTAAGTGTTTAGAATGTAAATGTCAATACAGATCAACGGTGAGAAAGTGAGTGCTTGAGGTTATAACTTGGTGTGTAGAGGGTTCCTGAGGTAGATATTATTCCGCTAGGGAATGATCAGGAGGCAGAGGTATGCGCTCTGCAGAATGCTATAAATTCTAGTTATTTACAGTGCTTGGCTTGTAGCCATCCAAAGTGAATGAATGGTGATAATTTCTAGTGTTTGACTTGATGTCATTTAAAGTGGATGAATGGTTCAAATAAATAATGGTAATGATGCACCTACACGTCCATAAACCTAGATAATTAATCTTTATGTCCATACTGTATTAGAGAAAAAGGTGTAAAATACACGACGGAAGTTATATTTTTGAACAAATATGATATAGGAATTAAAATAAATTTCAAATAATGTTGTAATATTTCAATTCACAATACTGATTGAAAGACCCCATAGTGTATCATAAAAACTTGCACATGAGTCCATAGTGCTCTGAATACAAGTTTAATACACACAAAGTACAATGATGCTATTTGTCAAGAAAATATAATATGTTAAAAAAAGCTCATATTTTCGGAGAAATTTTGACTTCACTAAATACCAAAACCTTTACAGTTACTCAATATTTATGTATTGTAGATCGCATCATCCGCTTTTTACAATTTGATTCAAATTTAAAAAAAGTTTGAATATTTGTTGCAATTTATAATGTTCATTGAAAGAGCCCATAGTTTATTAGAGAAACCTACACAGGACCCCACAGAGCATTGAATACAAGTTTAAGATACACAAATGAAAAAATAAAATCTGTGAAATAAAAAAGATACGCATAATAAAAGAAATGATTTCGTTTGAACTTTGCTTTCAAGATTATTTCATTACCTTTAAAATTAACTTTATCTGGATCATATCTTGTTAATATGCCAATTTAATTCATATTCAAAAGTTTTGTGTAATTGTTTATATTGCAATTCATAATATTGACTGAAGGATCCCATAGTGTATTGGAGAAACTTGTTCAGGGCCACATACTGGCCTGAAAGCAAGTACAAGACTGGAAGATAGATACACAAAGGAAATGCTACTATAAGTCAAAAAATATATACAATTCTCATCAAAAGGTGATAATTTCATCGAAGATTTGTCTTCATCAAATGCCATAAATTTTCGATTTTAGCTTTAACCTGCATTATATAATCTTGTTATTGCAATTTGATTCATATTAATCATTTATTGTAGTCCTTTTTCATTGCAATTTCTAATGTTTATTGAAAAACCTCTTAGTGCATTAGAGAAACTTTTACAGGACGCCATAGTGATTTCAATACAAGTTTAAAATACCCAAAGGAAATAATACTATTAGTTAGAAAATGTAATATTTTGATCAATACGTGATGTTTGCATTGACAATTTGCCTTTATCAAATACCACAAAGTTTAGAATTAAACTTAACCTGAATCATATAATATTGTTATTTGTATTCAATTCATACCTAAAAGATTATTGTAATTCTTTTTATTGCAATTTCTAAATTTCATTGAAAGACCCAATAGTGTATTAGAGAAACTTACACAGGACCTCATAGTGCCATGAATCCAAGTTTAAGACACTTGAATAAAATGCTAATATTGCAGAAATATATAAAGGTATGCACATTAAAAGACAATGATTTCTTTGAAAATTTGCTTTCAGCATTGTGTCATTAACTTTAGAATTAAGCTATATCTGCATCATTTAATAATTTTAGTATAGCAATTTAATTTATATTTGAAAGTTTTGTGTAATTGTTTATATTTCAAACAATAAAATTGACTGAAGACCCCATATTGTTTTGGAAAAATATGCACAGGGCCCCACAGTGCCCTGAATACAATATTAAGTTACACAAAAAAATTGTTACTATAAGTCAAAATGTATATAAAATCCTCATCGAAAGGAGATAATTCCATGAAATATTTGTCTTCATCAAGTACCAATGTCTTGAGATTTAAGCTTTAACCTGAATGATATAATCTTCTTATTGCAATTTGATTCATATCTAAAACTATAATAAAATAAAATTATACTATTCGTGAAATAAAAAAGGGTATGCACATTAAAAGGCAATGAATTCTTTGGAAATTTGCTTTAAGCATTATATCGTTTACTTTAAAATGAAGCTTTATCTGGATCACATAATCATCGTCAATATGGCAATTTGATTCATACTTAAATTTGTTGTGTAATTGTTTATATTGCAATTCATAATATTGACTGAAAGATCCCATAGTGTATTAGAGAAACTTGCACAGGGCCCCATATTGCCGTGAATGCAAGTTTAATACACACAAGGGAAATGATAATATTGGAGAAATAAAAAAGGATATGCACATTAACAGACAATGATTTCTTTGAAATTTGCTTTCAGCATTGTATCATTAACTTTAAAATCATGCAATATTTGCATCATTTAATCTTGTTGGTAAAGCAATTTAATCTATATTTGAAAGTTGTTTGTAATTGTGTTATTGCAATTCATAAGATTTATGGGAAGACCCCATAGTGTATTAGAGAAATTTGCACAGTACCCCATAGTGCCCTAGAAACAAGATTAAGTTACACAAATGAAATGCTACTATAAGTCAAAAACTATATAAAATTCTCATCAAAAGGAGATACTTCCATGGAAAAATTATCTTTATCAAGTACCGTATCCTTGAGATTTAAGCTTTAAACTGAATAATATAATCTTGTTATTGCAATTTGATTCATATTTAAAACTTGCAATTTCTGATGTTCACTGAAACACCCCACAGTGTATTATGGAAACTTACACAGGACCCCATAGTGGTGTGAATACAAGTTTGAGATACACAAATAAAATTAAACTATTCGTGAAATAAAAAAAAAAGATATGCACATTAAAAGGCAATTGAATTCTTTGGAAATTTGCTTTCAGAATGATATTTAAAATTTTTATCTGGATTAAAATCCCCATATTTAAAACTTTTGTGTATTAGAGAAATTTGACATTTAGGCCTCATAGTGCCCTGAATACAAGTTTAAATTACACAAAGGAAATGCTACTATAAGTCAAAAGGTACATAAAATTCATCAAAAGGAGATAATTCCATGGAAAAAATTTCTTCATCAAGTACCATAGCCTTGGAATTTAAACTTTAAACTGAATGATACAATCTTGTCAATGCAATTTGATTCACGTTGATAAGAATATTGAAATTCTTTTTATTGGAATTTCTAATGTTCATTGAAGACCCCACAGTGCATTAGATAAACTTACACAGGACACCATAGTGCTCTGAATCCAAGTTTAGCATGCACAAAGGAATGATACTATTGGTAAAGAAAGTATAATATTCTAATCAAAAGATGATATTTGCATTGACAATTTGACTTTATCAAAACCCTAAATCGTATAATCTTGTTGTTGTTATTTGATTCATGTTTAAAAGATTATTGTAATTCTTTTGATTGTAATTTGTAATGTTCAATAAAATGTATAGTCGCGTAATACATTTAGAATCGAACGCGGTCGTGCTGATAACGTCAGTTTCGGTTTTCAATTTTCCTTATTGAAATCAAGAAATCTGTGATGTTATCGATCACACATCTGCTAGACCAAGCATAGGATCTTGCAACTGAAATGAAAATTTAGAACCGGAAGTGAAGTTACCAACACGGCGGCGTTCACTTATGAATGTATTTATGGGACGATGCCTTTCCTTTCATTGAAAAACATCATAGTGTATTAAATACTGACAGCTATTTACATGTCTCTTTATGTCCGAAATAGATCAAAATTAGAAGAAAAAAACAATTGATAACAAGAGAATAATTTGAGCTGAAATAAAGTGTAGACAAATAGTATTATAACGTGACCATTTACCAACTTTAAACATTCAAAATTAACTTCCCATTGAACAGAAACTTCTGAAAGGAAACTTTCAATTGAAAAACAACAATACTAGTACAACATCTTGATGCATTCCATCAGTGCTAAAGAACAAAAACACAGATACTAAATAAGATCAATCATATATGCCAGTATAAGTTTGTGTACTGAGAAATACCATTTATATCATGACAATGTAGCTTGTAACTGAAACTCTATTCCATACAAATAAATGTAGAAAAAGTTTTTAAGATTAAAACTGAGGACCCTGTAATGCATTGTTTCATTTTGTATATTCATACACAAAATAGTGCAATCTCACAAGGCACTGTAGTGTGCTCCCCAGACTTGTATGAGGACCCCGTGGTGCAGGACCCCATAGTGCTAGATCCGTGGGTGTGTGTGTGTGTGGATGGGGGGACAAGTTTCCTAGGAAGAACAGCCCTGGGTGTAAGATTTTCTTCCTCAGAAGCCATGCAGAAGTCGGTGCTTGGTGGACATTAAATTATCAGATGGATTTGCCAGTCCCTGGCAGACACCGCTGTCTTATTGCATTTTAGAGGTTATTTTTGAATTGCAATGTTTGAACTTTGTTGTCACTTATTCTTTTTGTTGAAGTTGTAATGACATGTATATGCAACATTACTTAAAGGTATATGTAGAGATTTTTTATTCAACAAAGCACTTTTGGAACAAAACAGTCTTTGGGCAACTGTAAAAGTTATGTTATGAAAAAGTGATTTATGAAAGTAAGGACAACTCCAAATTTGTAATGTAATTCTTTAAATGTTTGCCACTGAAAATCAACAGTGTATTCATCTGCTAAATTTTGATTGGAAGGGGGCGGCGGAATGCAAAAAGTCACCCGCCAAACTAGGCCAGGCCTAATTATTAGTGTGGCGAGTACCACAGTATATTTTGATATTTATACTTGCCACAATTTTCTTTGGCTGGCCTGGTGAGCATGTGAGTTGTTTTTTAACCTTGTTAGGCGGAGGGAGCCCGGGAGTATGATAGAATATCAATTCTCTTGCTCGTTCTTAATCTCTCTCATTCAAATAAGGTTAGTGAAGGATTGCAAAAAAAAAGTTACCAGAGGGAAATTCATTAGTTATCCTGTGTTGATGCCACAAAATGTGCATAGTTTGTTATGATCAGGTGTAAAATGGTCAATTGTTAAGCACTTTTAATGAACTCTTTGCTATTTTCATGGGTCTTAGCCTATTATCATGGGTTATAGCTTATTTTTATGGGTTATAGCTTATTTTCATGGGTTAAAGCTTATTTCATGAATTATAGCCTATTTTCATGGGTTGTAGCTTATTTTCATGGGTTATAGCTTATTTTCATGGGTTATAGCCTATTTTCATGGGTTATAGTTTACTTTCATGAATTATAGCCTATTTTCATGAGTTATAGCTTATTTTCATGGGTTATAGCCTATTTTCATGGGTTATAGCTTATTTTCATGGGTTATAGCCCATTTTCATGAGTTATAGCCTATTTTCATGGGCTATAGCCAATTTTCATGGGTTATAGCCTATTTTCATGGGTTATAGCCTATTTTTATGGTTATAGCTTATTTTCATGGGTTATAGCCTATTTTCATGGGTAATAGTTTATTTGTATGGGTTATAGCCTATTTTCATGGTTTATTGCCTATTTTCATGGGTTATAGCCTATTTTCATGAGTTATAGCCTATTTTCATGGGTTATAGCTTATTTTCATGGGTTGTAGCCTATTTTCTTGAGTTATGAAATTAAACTACTGTATAACCCATGAAAATAAACTAAAAGCCATGGAAATATGCTATAACCCATTATTTGTATTGGTTATAGCCTATTTTCATAAGTTATAGCCTATTTTGATAGTTTATAGCCTATTTTCATGGGTTATACCATATTTTAATGGGTTTTAGCCTATTTTCATGGGTAAAAGCCTATTTTTATGGGTTATAGCCTATTTTCTTCCAATTAAGATCAAGTTGTTGCTACCTGTTCATAGATCTTTAAAAAATAAGTAAAAAGCTGAGTAGAAATTTGTCATTTTTTAATTCTAAGGTCATATAGTCTAAATGTGTCATTTGTGAGGCATGAGAATGTAACGCATTTGTGTTTTAATCATGTACCACAATTAACCGGTACAGAAAAAAAGTTTTTGGAACTCTTTAGAACCGGTATACACTATGCTCCTGTTTGCTTTAAAACCTGACCATGAAAAAAACCCTGCTTAGTTGCGGGGGATGGGGTATTACATGCTTGGACAATTTTCATGGCTAAAGTCACTGTTTCAGCATTCCAGTAAGTAAATTATCAATTTCACAGCTGATTGCACTCAACACAGCTGTGTTATTTCAACACAATAGAGAAACAATTGTTTACCTTGTTTCCTGAAATGGTTTATTATAAGGTAGGCATTGTTTCATTTGAATTTCGTTTACATAGGAACAGTAAATAAAGAAAAAGAGATGATCAGCAATTTTACTGAGGAATTATGTGAATTAAGGAAAGGTGAATGATTTTCAAAGCAGGGTAATGATCCTAATCTAGCTAGATACAGGTGTTAATGACGCTCACATTATTTATTTTCAAAGATGGAAATCAGTGAAAGTAATACAACAGCTGTGGTTTATTGTAATGCAATTTCAAGTGTCTCTATATAAAGTGAAGTAAGCTTTGCTTCTCTCCTTTTCCCTGTAGTTGGTATAGTTTTGTAAGAGAGGGACCAGGGTGTTCTATTTCTGACCAGGGTGTTCAATCTATTCTCGGGTCAAGATCAGTATTTATCCCAGTTTCTATGGTGCAAGAAAATAAGAGTAATGAACTCTCCCTAGACAGGATACCATTCTATCCTAGGTCGGCTCCCAGCATTGATGCTACTCATTTGACAGCTGATTGAAATGAAGCAAATGAATTGTCTTGCTCAAGGACACAGAACAGGTCGCATATTGGTAATCAAAATCAAAACCAGTTTGACTCTACCACTCAATACCTTTGGAACACCAGTATGACTTTACCACTCTATACCTTTCGTATACCAGTTTGACTCTACCGCTCAATACCTTTGGAATACCAGTTTGACTCTATCGCTCAATACTTTTTGAATACCCACTAAATTTACCACTCAATACCTTTGGAATACCAATTTGACTACCACTCAATACCTTTGGAATACCCGTTTGACTTAACTACTCAATACCTTTGGAATACCAGTTGGACTGTACCACTATACCTTTGGAATACCAGTTTGACAATACCTTTGGAATGACAAATTGACTCTAATGCTCAATACCTTTGGAATGCCAGATTGACTCTATCGCTCAATACTTTTGGAATACCAGTCTGACTAACACTCAATGCCTTTAGAATACCAGTTAGACTCTACCACTCTATAACTTTGGAATACCAGTTTGACTTTACCACTCTATAACTTTGGAATACCAGTTTAACTCGACTACTCAATACCTTTGTAATACCTTTTTGACTCTATCACTCAATATCTTTGGATTACCAGTTTGACTTTACCACTCAATACCTTTGGAATACCAGTGTGGCTCTACCACTCAATACCTTTGGAATTCCAGTTTGACTACCACTCAATACCTTTGGAATACCAGTTTGACTTAACTACTCAATACCTTTGGAATACCAGTTGGACTGTACCACTATACCTTTGGAATACCAATTTGACAATACCTTTGGAATGACAAATTGACTCTAATGCTCAATACTTTTTAATAGCAGTTTGATTCTACCACTCATTTTTTTTGGAATACCAGTTTGACTCTACCACTCTATACCTTTGGTATACCAGTTTGACTGTACCACTATCCGTTTGACAATACCTTTGGAATGCCAGATTGACTCTACCGCTCAATACCTTTGGAATGCCAGATTGACTCTATCGCTCAATACCTTTGGAATACCAGTTTGACTTTACCGCTCAATACCTTTGGAATACCCATTTGACTCTACCACTCAATACCTTTGGAATTCCAGTTTGACTACCACTCAATACCTTTGGAATACCAGTTTGACTTAACTACTCAATACCTTTGGAGTACCAGTCGGACTCTACCACTCAATACTTTTGGAATGCCAGTTGGACTCTACCACTCAATACCTTTGGTATACCAGTTTGACTGTACCACTAAACCTTTAGAATACCCGTTTGACAATACCTTTGAAATGCCAGATTGAGTCTACCGCTCAATACCTTTGGAATGCCAGATTGACTCTATCGCTTAATACCTTTCAATACCAGTTTGACTCTAACACTCAATACCTTTGGAATACCCGTTTGACTCTAACACTCAATACCTTTGGAATACCAGTTGGACTCTACCACTCTATACCTTTGGAATACCAGTTGGACTCTACAACTCAGTACCTGTGGAATACCAGCTTGACTCTATAACACTCATTCTTCTTGTAGTTTTCATGTAGAATTACTAGTAAATTGCTATACAAAGTTTTATGAAGATTTTGTGTCTTAAATTTCATTTTCAACACAAAATGTAAATTGAACATGAAGAATATTGTTCCCTTAGTGGGGACAGTTAGAATTGCCATGGACATCTAGACAGCTAATTTCACACAACAGCACATAAACCACCTTTCTCTGACCTGAGCAAGGACACACATGCAATCCAATCACCAGGCGGTCACTTATTGCTTCTTGCATGAGTGCATTTTCAGTTGAGAGCTCGTATGTTACCTTTATATCTTTGTGTATTGTCTTCATTATCAATAACTTGCACGTTTTAACAAGGAACTACATATCGTATAACTTGTATTCTGGTTTGAATGCACACATGAAGGATTACACGTATACGCGACTCGCTGACTGCGGGCTTCTTTCTATCAAAACTCAACTCAACTTTAATTTTGTTTATAACCACCTTTTACCTTTATCATTTCCAAAACTTTCTTCAATAGAACAACTTTTCTCTTTATTTTCTTCAAGACTTGGTCTCTTCCGTTTATTTCCATTGGTTTTCTGGTAAGATCTTTCCATTTTTTCCTTCGTTTCTCAGCCTACACCCATCCTCCGCCTATCTCAACACACACATCGCACCGGGGCTTGCCACCTAGTGCGGGCAGCTCCCGGGCCTCTCCCTACTTTACTCCACCTCCTTTCATACCCGGATTTTCCACTTTTCTTTAGTCCACTGTCATCCCCCCCCCCTCCACCCTCCGGGGGTATCTGCAACTCTTTCTCTCTTCCTCTCCTCTTTTTTTTTTTTATAATTCTGTCAACTTTTTTTTCCACTCCTCACCCTTTTGTTTCTAACGCACTTATAGAGACATCGGACCTAATTTTCTTCCCTCCAACTTTACAAAGTTCTTTAAAGCGCCTCAAACGACCTTCCTCTCCCCCTTAGCCTCATTCCTCTCCTTCTCCCAACCTTCCCCCTCCTCTCCTTGCAACTTCCTACCACTCACCACCACTCAGCAACATGGCCAAAGTTCATCATTGTCTCCTCTCCCCTAATGACTTAGGCCTCAAAACACTCTCCCCTTTCACCCTCACCAAAGCCCTGCAAGGCCTCATAGGTACCCCCGACCTCTTAAAACGGCTTAGATCCGGAGACCTCTCTATCAAATGTTCCACCTCAACCCAATCAAAACTCCCCCTAGCTTCCACTACCCTCGCCAACACAGGAGTCCACATCTCCTCCTCCCCTCACCATTATCTCCAGGGGAATCATAAAATGCCTTGATCTTCAGGGCACCCCCTGCCCCCCGAGGACGGCAGCTTTCCATCACCTGCAACAATACCACCATACAAACCATCACTTACATCCTCACTTTCGACACCCCCTACCCCCTCCTCCATCGATGTCGGCTACCTCAATGTCCCCGTCTCCTGTAACATCCCGAACCTCCCTCAGATGCCACCAATGCCAAACGTATGGCCACAGCAAAAACAACTGCCACTCCCAACCCCGCTGTGCCTCTTGCGACTCCCACTCCCATGATACCACTACCTGCAACAACGAACCCAGCTCCATAAATTGCTCTGGAGATCACTCCGCCTCCTCAAACTCCTCAGGCCCTTCTCACCACCACGCTGCATCCATCTTCCACCCAAGGGAAAACCTTTTCACTAACAACCCCCAAAAGATCTCAACTCTCATAAGACTACCTCAACACGACGAATAACCAGAGACAAACCACAAAACATCCGCAGATCCCCTGCCAACCGTCACGGACTACCCCCAACTTCCGAATCCTTACCCTCTACTTCCACCACTCAAAACCCAACTCAACACCAACAGAACCCCCTTATCGAACCAAACCTTTCCAACTCAAAACACCATCTCCACAACACAAACTCCCCCAAATCACCCCTCAGTGACAGGGGAGACTCCTCAATCAAACTTTCTTCCTTTTTTGACCCTCCCCTTCATCGATCACAACCCCTTTCAAGACATGGAGGTTGGACAACCCCCTCCGGATTCGGACCTTCTCCCCCACCTCTCGTCATCTCTAAAATGGCAGACATACAATGGAATTGTGTGTACTCGAACTTCTGATCTCTACTTTCATCCCCAGCATTATTTGGCTACAGGAGACCTTCCTCCCTTCCCCCGACTCCATCCCCATTCCAGGGTACACGGGATCCTATTTCATCACTCAAAACGGCAGAAACTCCTCTATTTACGTCAGAAATGATATCCCATCGAGCCACATCCCTATCTAATCCGACTTTCAGACTACTTGCCGTTTCATGACTCTACACAAAACCATCACTTTTTGCAGTTTTCACATCCCCAACCTCCCCTTCACCCCGTCCTTTATTTTACTTTGACGATCTCATCTCCCAACTTTCCAAGCCTTTCATCCTGACAGATGATTTTAAGTCTCACAACCTCCTTTGGGATTCCTCTACTTCTACTGTCAGAGGGAAACACATTGAAAATATCCTGAACCACCACAACCTTTGCCTCCTTAACAACAGCTCCCCCACTAACTTACACCCAGGTAGGTACTGGCACTTTCACCAACCTCGACCTCTCCATCTGCGACCCCTTGCCCTTTGTCTCACCTCTTCCCAAGCAACTGGAGATTCCAGCACGCAGACTGGGCCTCTACTCCACTCTGTGCAAAATCTCCATCACTAATAATATTCTCCTCTTCAATCATCCCGTCTCACTCTTCACCTCCAAACTCTTCGAGGTTGCCAGTTTCACTATCCCCACTTCCACCTTCACCCCACAGAACGTCAATACCTGATTCACCACCGACTGTAAAAAAAGCCATCTCCCTCATTAACAAAGCCCTCCGTCTCTTCAAAACCCACCCCACACCCCAAAACCTTGACAACTTTCACATCGTCAGAGCCAAAGCCAGGAAGACCATTAAACTGTCTCGTCCCTGGTTTTCCAGACTGCCCCCTCCAAGGTCTGGAATATGATCCGTAACTTCAAAGGGAAAAGCTCCTCCAACAATATCTCTCACCTCATCCACAACAACACCAAAATCACCGACCTCTAAAGACACCACCGACTGCCTAGCCTCCACTTTCGCCAATACCTCTTCAAATGACAATCTTTCTCACTCCTTCCGCAAACAAAAAATCGAGGCTGAAAAGAACATTCTTAACTTCCAGTCCGAAAATCAGGAAAACTACAATCTCCCTTCACCTACTTTGAGCTCTCCTCAGCCCTAAAATAATTCGGGTCCTCCTCTCGAGGCCCTGACGGCATCCACTACAATCTACTCAAAAATCTCCCCTAGAAAGTCCCTAGAAGTACTCCTCAAGATTTACAATTACCTGTGGTCCTCAAATTCTCTCCCCATTACTTGGAGAAAGGCCATCATCAACCCAATCCCAAAACTAGCAAAGACAAATCCAACCTAAAAAACTACATACCCATTGCTCTTACCTCCTGCCTCTGTTGTCTGTAAGACCATGGAACGTATGGTCAACTACAAACTCTGCTAGTACCTCAAAAGGAACTCCATCTTCTCCACACCCAAAATGGCTTCAGAAAAAATTGCAACTGCCTGGACCACGTCCTCAAACTCAACACCTTCATCCGTGAAGCCTTTGTCAGAAATCATCACGCCATCTCTATCTTTTTCGACCTCGAAAAGGCCTTGGACACCACGTGGCGGTATGGTGTCCTCAAAGACCTTCACTCCTGTGGCCTCAGAGGCTCCCTCCTTACCTTCATCCAGAACTTCCTACACTCCCGCCACTTCCGAGTACGCATCGGTAACACCTACTCCCAAAGGTACACCCAACACATGGGTGTCCCTAAAGGCAGCATCCTCTCCCCACTCTCTTTATCCTTAAGATTAATAGCATCACCAAAACTTTCTCCCCCAACGTCAATAGCTCTCTCTATATCGACGATTTCACTATCTACTCATCCTCTCTATGCTTCCATACTCTCCAAAACAACCTACAACACTGTCTGAATAGTCTGGCTCACTGAAGCGACTCCAACGGTTTCAACTTCTCAAAAGTCAAAACTGTTCTCATCCATTTTAACAACTCCTTCTTCCTCCGCTTCAATCTCCGCCTCAAAGATTCCATAATCCCCAGTAACGACAGCTCTCGTTTCCTCAAAATCACTCTTGACTCCAAACTTTGCTATCTCCCCACATCAACACCCTCAAAACAAAATGTCACAAAATCCTCAATCTCCTCAAGGTCATCTTAAGCTTTGACTGGGGAGCAAACCTGCTCACTCTGCTCACCTTATACCCCTTCCTCTTCAGATCCAGGCTGGACTATGGCAATTTCATCAATGCCTCCGCCCGTAAATTTTACTTAAACACCTGGAGGTTACTGAGAACACTGCCCTAAGGCTTTGCCTTGGCACCACTCACACCTCCCTTATCACCAGTCTCTATATCGAGGCCAATGAACTCCCCTTCGACTTCCGATCCACAAAGGCCGGCCTCTTCTTTGCTCTCCGCATCCTCACCGTTCCACGTAACCCTTAATTTGATTCCATCCGTTCTCCCTCCTTCACCAACCTTTTCAATCTCAACAAACGTATCCTCCCACCTTTCGGGATTCAGATGCACTTTTGCTTCTCCAAAGCCAACATCAACATTTTCTTGATCACCAAATACACCATCCCACCTACACCCACCTGGACTATTTACCTCTCCCCCTCCCCAAGGTGTACCTTGGTATTTCCTTCACGAAAGCTCTTCACAACCCAGCCTTCTTCCACTCCAAATACTGCCAACTCAGTAGACATTCCACGACTACTCATTCCTCTTCACTGACGGCTTCACACAGGAAGGCTCTTCTGCAGTCGCCGCCGCCTGTCCCGTCTTTACTCTTTCCTCAAGGTTACCCTCTATCTCTTCTGCTGAGGCGAAAGCCATCCTCGTAGCCTTAAACTTCATAAAACTCTCTTTCCGCCCCCGTTTCGCCATCTTCTCTGACTCTAAATCCGTTCTCACTGGCATCCTCAACATGCTCTGGCCCAAGCCTCTCATTCTACAAATCCTCAACAAACTCCACACTTTCTTCTCCTTAGGAAAGAACATTATCTTCTTCGGGATTCCCCAGCCATGTCGGCATCCCTGGCAACGAGAGAACCGACAGAGCTACCAACAAAGCTCTGTTTAACATCACCTCTCCTTTTCCTATTCCACACTCAGACCTTCGTCACTCCATCTCCAACTACATAAAAAAAATAAGCTGGCAAAACTCGTGGAATAACGAAACCAATAGCAAACTCCACACCATCAAACCCAAAGTCGGGACCAACACCCCTCTGCACAGTCGCAACCGCAGGGAAGACATCATTGTCACTCACATCCGCCTCGGACACTCCTCTCTCACTCACTTCCATCTCTTATCCGGCTTCCCTACTACTTTCTGCCCCACTTGTAACACCGATCTCTCTATCAAGCGTATCTTCATAACTTGTCCCCCATACCAGAACTCTAGATCTCTTCTCTTCTTACTATCCTCAATCTCAGACCTTTTCGAAAACAATTCTTCCTCAAACATTATTAACTTCCTCCGAAACAACAACCTCTTCCACCACATTTACCTTCCCCCCTCCCTCACTTTCTACACCTAACCTTACTAACCTCCTTTTTCATCTTCTGCTTTTTCCCCTTTTCTCTCTTACAAACCTTCCATTTCCTCACTATCCTAACTCTTACACCATAATTTATTTTATTAACACTCTCTTGGCACATTTGACCCTGATTGTCACAGTGCCGTTAAACTTCAACAAACCAAGCCAAACCATATAAACCTCTATAGATATTCAGTGGATTACAGATAGGTTCAACAAGTGCTTTTCTGTTACTTCATTGTAATTTTTGTTTATAGAAGTAAAGAAAATATTTTGTTTTCATCAAATCTTTAATTGTTTGGGTTTTTCCATGTCATGTGCCTATATTTTGTTTTTTTATCTGCTCTCATGGATATGTACAAATCCTTAATTCACACACATCTCCATTTCTCAGACAATCCTGGACAAAAGTGTGGACCATTTTCCCCATTCTACCACGGTTCCATGAAATAAGGTGAAAAGGGAGAAAAAAACGGTCAAATACTTTTGTTCACAATTGTATGTTATGGACACGTGCATTTTCAAGTCAGATTTAAACAAAATGGTAAAAGCGTTCAAAAATCGCATTACGGAAATTTTCCAACTAAGAAATGTTGTACTATTTGCGGAGGAACGACCGAAATTAGACTAGTTGTGACATCACATTTTTCAAAAGTCTCAGTTTACAGAATCTCCCCTTAAGATATTGTGGGTTACAAGTTACAACCACGGGATATGTCACAAAAGTACTAAAAGAAAGTCTGTAGGTTCGTGTAACGATGGTTTACCCTAGGAGATACTACAGTACTATGTATTACTATAGAAGTAGACGTCCATGGTATTACATTTGAAAAAAGAGGGTATGATTCCTTTACAGTCGATTTTGTGTACCAGTTATTTCAAACATATGTTTGAAATATTCAATCAATCTGCATCGTCTTAAAGAACAAAGATATTTTTTCTTCTCGGCTCTGCTCGTGTCTCTATCTGACCACTGAAATAAGTCATTTTAATGCATTTAGCGGAAAGAATCAACGTTTTCTCCGTATATTGATCAGAATATAGTTAATCGTATATTTCAAACAATCGCTAAGGATAGAACCTATATTACCTATAGAATCTATATTATCCTGAAGGTGGAGAATATTTAATAAGATGCCATTTTTGAATGAAAATCTTATACTCTAGTCTAAAAGTGAGGAACTTCACAAGTCAATGGAGAATTACGAGTTACCAGAACTTAATGATTGGATTAGTTAAAAACGGACCACACTTATACAGATTTTAAGAAGAAAAAGTCAGTAAAAGCAACCACTGTTTTTCGTATTTATACAAAGAACGTATTCCACTGTTGAACTGTCTTCAACTATTGTAGAAAAATCATCAAAATGGTCCTTGTCAAAGTTAGGTGGAAAATCACCTTTACGACATTTACATAGGCATAGAAATTTAAATGTGTGTTATTGTGTCTCTATTTGAATCTATTGAGTCAAACAATTTCGCAACAAGCTGACAAGGCAATAAGTCAAAGCAGAAGGTTACTAACCAAGTAAAGAACTATTGGAAAGCAGTAAAATCAAGTTTTATTATGAGAAGTCCCCACTAAAAACTATAAATAATAAACGGAAGTTTTAGGTAAATAAATAAAGATTCCATGCAATCGAAAGATCACAAAAATGATCAATAATCACATAAAGAAGGTTTGAAAGTAGTGAATTGAAGTTTTATTATACAACGCCAACTTTCCACATAACCGTTATAAATAATCTAATTGACAACGCATTGAGAGAAACGTGATTTCCTTTTCTTTTCTCTCAAACTTTTTATTCCGTTGCACTTTACCTTCCACTTTATCACCTAATTTGTCTTCCATATCTTCATTTTCCGGGATTCTCTTTTTGTGGATGAGTTTCCACCTGCTACCTCCATTAACCATTCTTCATCCCCAATCCCCAAAATTCTAATACAGGCCAACAATAAACAAGAAAGTTTTAAGAGAGTTTCCCCTTTCCTCATACACAAAGCAATACACGTCCTTGTCGGTACCCTTTCCAAGGTCTCTACCCTCGGATCCGGCGATATCCTGGTGCACTGCACCAGGGACACTCAAGCCACCACCCTCCTCTCCACCAAAACCCTAGCTAATACTGGTATTGACATTACAGTCACCCCCACCGTTCCCTAAACTCCAGCAAAGGCGTTATCAGAACTAGAGACCTTGCTTACTTGACCGATGATGACCTCATTGAGGAACGTACTAGCCAGTATGTTACTGAAGCCCGTCGTCTCGTCCTCAAGAGGAATATTGCTGACTTGAACACCTACCAATACCATCTTCCTAACTTTCGCCACACCAGCTCTCCCCTCCCACATCACTGCCGGCTACCTGAGGACCCCAGTCGCCCCTTACATTCCCAACCCACTCCGTTGCCATAAGTGCCAGAGGTATGGCCATGGGAAAAACTCCTGCCGCAGCCAAGCGCACTGTGGTAACTGTGGAACCCCAGACCATGATAGCACTTCCTGCACCAACACCCCACTCTGCACCAATTGCGACGGTACTCACCCAGCCAACCATCCATCCTCAAAAGACTGCTTTACCTGGCTTCAGGAAACGCAAATAACCAAACTGAAACCCCTAATCTCAACATAACTTACACAGAAGCCAGGAAACAATTCCTCGCTTCCCTCCACCCCAAACCTTCCTACTTAAGCGCAGTCTCCTTTAACACTAATACCGCCCCCTAACACAAATAAAACTGACTTACATGCCCAAACCGTCCTCACCTGGCCATTCTTACTTAGTCCTAAGCCATCACCATTGCCAACAACCCAACCACACCCATTACCACTTCTCTCCTCAACCTTCCTTCTCTTAGACCCCCGACGTCCCCTACCCCATCACCTCTAATGCCATTAAACTCAAGCCAACCAGGCTAACAATCATCCAACCAACAAACTAAACAACCAATCAACAACAGCCCACCACTCAAACCCACACGTATGGCACTGAAGAGAACATGGATTGTTCGATTACCGAACATACTTTTCGTCCAAATTTCAAAAACAACCGCTCCCAAAGAAACAGGGACAGATCAAAAAAATAAATAAAGCCAACTCAGACCCAACAGATCTTCCTCCCCCTCCCACCTCCCCTCCCCTCTCCCTTCCCGCGCTTCATTATGGTGTGCACCACAAACAATTACAATAACACCCACGACAATATACAATGGAACATCAGGAGCCTTAAAGGCAATTTGGAAGAAATTGGCCTACTGGTCACCACCTTCAAGCCGTCGTCTTCTGCCTACAAGAAACCACTGACCATTATTCCCTAAACAACTTCACTTGCTACCATATACATCAATTAAACGCTGAAAGGGCATGTGGAGGCGTCTGAATTCTCGTTAGACACGATATCGCCTACAGCCCTGTTCATGTGAACACTAACCTTCAGGCCATCTATATGTCTATCTCCCTCCACAAAACCTTCACTCTGCGCAATATCTATCTCCCGCCAACGTTCAACCAACCAGCCTTAACAACCTCATCTTCCAGCTCCCCACCCCCTCGATCCTTCTTGGTGACTTCAACCCCCTGTGGGGCTCCAATACCACCACAAGCTCGTCAAAAACACTCTTCGACAGCACAGCCTCTCCTTGCTCAACACTAACTCTCAGACCTACCTTCACCCTGCCACAGGCTCCCTCACCTGTATCGACCTGTATATCTGTTCCCCCAACCTCCTTGATTTTAAGTGGAAGGTCACTGCTGATCTTTGTGGTAGTGACCATTACCCTTTTCTTATTGACTCCAACCTTCAAACCCACCCCCAACTGGAACCTCGAGAAGTCTAAATGGCCCCTTTTTGAAACCCTCTTTCACCTCTTTTTCCATCTCCTTGAGGGTGAAGATCTCATGTGAAACTTCAGTAACATCCCTTTTAACATCGCCACCTGCTCCATTCCCAAAACCTCCAAACTCCCTAATCTTCCCAACCCCTGGTTCACTGATTACAGCAAAACCGCCACTGAGAACAGGAAAAGGGCCCTAATGAACTTCAAAACTAATCCAACCACTCACAACCTCAACCTCTTCGCATCAACCGTGCCAAAGCCAGGTGCACTATCAAGGACAATAAAATCAACACTTGGAACAACTTCATCTCTTCTATCACCACTAACAAGATTTAGAGAACTGTTAAGAGCTTCCACAGCAAGGTGAGCAAGTCTCCCATCTCCCATCTCTCTTGGAATGGTGACCTTCTCACCGCAAAAAAGGGACATCGTTAACCACCTCGCCGCCTCTTTCAGCAACATTTTTTCCTCGGTCAACTACCCCAATGCTTTCAAAGCCAAAAAGCTCACAGTAAGCCCCAAAGTATCACCTTTCCCTCCGACAACACCGAGAGCTATAAGACCCCTCTCACCCTTTCTGTATTAAATCAAGCCATCCACGAGGCTGGCTGCACCTCCAAAGGCCCAGATAACATTCCCTACCAATTCCTGAAACACCTTCTCAACAAGGCCACCACTACCCTACTCACCATCCTCAACCACATATGGTCCTCACACTCCTTTCCACCTATCTGGAACACAGCTATCATCATCCCGTCCCTAAGCCAGGGAAGGACGGTACCGACCCTTCCAGCTACCACCCATCGCCCTCACATGCTGTCTCTGTAAAATTATGGAAAGGATAATTAATTAGAGACTAAACTGGTTCCTAAATACCAAAGAATCCTCTCCCCCCACCAACGCGGCTTCCGGAAACGTCGCAATACCCTGGACCAGTTAATTACGCTCGACACCGCTATCCGGAAATCCTTTGCAAAAAACAAGCACCTCATTGCCATCTGTTTCGACCTCGAGAAAGCTTTTGACACTACTTGATAATACGGCATTATCCGCAGACTTTACACCATCGGCATCAGAGGCCACCTACCCATCTTTATTCAAAACTTCCTCTCACCCAGGAAGTTCCAAGTTCGTATTGGCTACATCCACTCCAACCCCTATCCTCAAGAAGGGGGCGTCCCCCAAGGCAGCATTCTCTCTCACACTCTCTTCAACCTGAGCATTAACGACATAGCGGACATCCTTGGCCCCAACATCAAGCATGCCTTCTACGTGGACGACTTCACCATCTTCTACTTTACCCCTAGCTTTCCTATTGTCGAAAATAGGCTCCAATTCAGCCTTAACCGGTCGAAAGACTGGTGCAACAATGACGGTTTTAAATTCTCCAAAGACAAGACAGTCTGCATGCACTTCTGTCATTTCAACAACCTCCACCACAACTCGAACCTCGTGCTCAATGGCAATCGCATCCCTAAAGTTGACCACATTAAGTTCCTGTAAGTAACTCCAGACCACAAGCTCTCCTACAAACAACACATTACCAACCTGAAACAAAAATGCAACAGCTCCGCCTCCTCTTTAATAACACTTGGGGTGCGAACCGCCATGCTCTCCTCAAAATCTTCAGACTCACTATTCGTGCCAAGTTTGACCACTCAAACATTTGTCTACTGTGTTGCTTACAGCTCTTACCTCAATCACATCAACACCATCCAAAATGAAGCCCTCAGGCTTTGTCTGGGTGCCTACAGGACCTCCCCGATCACCAGCCTTCATGTTGAAGCCAACGAACCCCTCTCCTGCTAAGGTGTAGAAAGACTAGCCTCTCCTATGCTTTTAGAGCCCTCACCAACACCCAGAACCCTGTTTACGACCTCATTAGGTACCCCAATTTCTTCACCTTCTTTGATAGGACTTATACCCTATCCCCTTCCTTCAGCTTACGCATCAAATCAGACCTCATCTCGGCATCAATCCCACCACTCTCAGCACTTTCTCCTGGCCCACTTTTCCTCTCTGGGCCACGTTCCTCCCTTCCCACTCTAACCTCTTCATCAACCTCCACAACCACGTCAAAAACCAACTCTCAAACTACACCTCCATCTATACTGATGGCTCCAAGGAAGGCAGCAAGACAGCTATTGCTGCCGTCATCCAAGACATCACCCTCAGTAACAGGCTTCCCGACTACTCGGCCGAGGCTAAGGCCATCCTCCTCGCCCTCAAATTTATTGAGTACTCTCCGCTCAGCCACTTTGCCATCTTCTCCGACTCCAAGGATGTCCTTACTTCATTACTTAATGTTAAATGGGATAAACCCACATCTCACCTCATCCCCCGTAAACACTTTTCATCCACCCCCACCCCCACCCCCTTCTATTACTCCGCAGGTAACATATTCTTTTCTTCTGTAAACCCTGCAGCCATGTTGACATCCCTAGCAATGACAGGGCTGATGCAGCCGCTAAGCTTGCCCTCAACCTCTCACCTACCCTTTTTCCCAAAACCGTTTCTGACATCAAACCGCTTATCGCTTCCCTTGTTCGTGGCCGCTGGCAAACCTAATGGGACTCCCAAATTGATAACAAACTCTACGTCATCCAGCCCACCATTCCAATTAAACCCACCATTCGCAACCTACCCCGCGTCGATAACGTCTACATTACCCGCCTTATAATAGGTCACACCCACTTGACTCACACCTCCTTATTGCCCCCATTCACCCCTCTACAACAATTGTTATTGCACCCTCACAGTCCATAACGTTTTCCTTGCTTTTCCCCTGTACAACCTTCCCAGAGCTCCCCTCGCTCCCCAAAACTCAATAACCGAGCTCTTCCAAAACAATCCTCCGGATAAAATTATCTCCTTCCTTCCTCATGCTTCCCCACAATCATAATTAGTCCTCCTTTCCCACCCTCTCTTTCTCTACTTTCTACTTTGTTTTTCACCCATACACCTCTCTATCGATCTGAGCTTTCTGGCGTTTAGTTCTCGTTTTTCTCTAAATTTCCCCCTGTTTACTCTCCTTCCAACCTCTGGAATGATATAACCTCTCAGGCACAATTTGACCCTTGCTGTCGTGGTGCTGTTAAGCCCTCATCAAACAAACAATTATTAATAATCAATGAAGT
>JAIGNY010001355.1:0-30285 GCA_020152595.1 Chiridota heheva | reverse complement strand
AAGATCCTTAATAATGGACTCCATGACCTTGCACACAACACTAGTAAGACTCACTGGCCTACAGTTACATGGTAAACTGTGGTCATCCTTTTTAAAAATAGTAGTGACATTAGCAATTCTCCAATCACTAGGAGCAACACCAACATCAAAGCACTTTGAAAAGATAATACTCAGGGGAACAGAAAGCACATCAGAACACTCACATAAGACAGCAGGATGTATACCATCTGGACCGGGTGCTTTATTTGAAATCAAACCCTTCAACTTCTTAGACACAACATCAACTGAAAAATCAACATTCTTAATGTATACTAAAGAGTGCACACTAAGATAATCCACAACATCATCAGCAGGGGACTCCTTAGTAAAAACATACACAAAAGTAGTCATTCAAAACCTCAGCCATATCCTTACCACTATTGACAGTATAACACTATCATTACCCTGAAGGACCAGCAACTTTCTTGGTTTTTTGCTTTGAGCGAACATAAGAATGAAACGACTTAGGATTAATCTTAAGCCCCTTGGACAAAAAGCACTTTCCCTTATCAAACCCTTTGTGAACTTTTCATGATCCTTAGACCTACAGTATGGCAAGCTTCGCAGGACACCCACTGTGATTATAACAACGCCACAACTTTCTCTTTTTCTGAACAGCCTGCAAAACCTCCCGAGACATCCACACTGACCGATTACGCCTACAGACTTTCTTTGATGGGACAAACCTATTTACACCCTCCAAAACTATAGGTCGGCAAACATCCCATGCTTTAGAAGGATCTAAGTCACGGAGCAAAAAAGTCTAATTGAATGACAATTTATCCTGAAGGGCAGCAAATCGGCATTCCTAAAATCTAAAACCAGTTTATTAGCTGGAGAAGCCTTTGTGAAACAATACAGATCAAAACTAATGAATAATAGATGTGCCCTATTATTTTTGATAGTGATGTCATGCATATTATTGAGTAGGCGGGGCTTAATGTAAAAATCTTGAAATGTTTATATTTTAACAATCACATGTCTGTTTTGTTTCATATTTGGTACAATTATGATGTTAGCTGGTATGTACATGTTCATTGTATCAAAATGGATTTCATTTATATGCATAGTGGGAGGGATTATTTTGCTAAAAAGAGCTTGTAAACACAGTATGTCAGGAACGGTAAAGTAGATTCATGTCACTTGGTACATGCTGTAGATTGCCTATGGTCTGTAGATGTGCCCTATTGTTTTTGGTGGTGTTCATGCCATGCATATTAATGAGTAGGTGGGGCTTAATGTAAAAATCTGGAAATGCTCATATTTCAAGAATAGCATGTTTGTTTTGTTTCATGTTTAGTACATTTATGATGTTAGGTAGTTTGTGCATGTTTATTTTGTAAATTACGTTGAATTTCATTAGTATTTTTACATTTCATTAATAGTGGGGCTTAATATGATTTTGTAAATACAGTATCTCAAGAACAGTAAACTGTATTCATATCATATTTGTTTCATGTTTAGTACATTTATGATGTTAGCTGGTTTGTGCATGTTTATTTTGTAAATTACGTTGAATTTCATTAATATTTTCATATTTCATTGATAGTGGGGCTTAATATGATTTTGTAAATACAGTATCTCAAGAACAGTAAACTGTATTCATATCATATTTAGTACACAGATAGCCCATGGTCTGTAGATGTACTCTTATTGTTCTTGGTGGTGATGTATATTGATGAGTAGGCGGGGCTTAATGTAAAAATCTAGAAATGCTTATATTTTAACAATCACAGGTCTGTTGTTTCATATATTTTATAATAATGATGTTACTTAGTGTGTACATGTACGTGTTCATGGTATAAGAACGTTGACTTTTATTAATATGCATAGTGGGCGGGGCTTAATATGATTTTGTAAACAAAAAGCTTGTAAACATGATATCTCAAGAACCAGTGGTTGCGTTATAATTTTTTGTCTGGCGTATTTGGTTACGACAAGCCCTTGATTTTCGGCATATTTTGTAAATAAATGCCGTTGTATGTACAGGGCACTGCATAATGTACATGTACAGGGCACTGCACACTAGCGAAGCTTGCAAGTATTGTTAGCACACAAACACTTGTGTAGTCCTGCCTTGTTAAAGTACAACACAATACAGGAGGAAAGTAGAATCCTAGCTAATGGTATCGTTGACAATTGACAGCCTGCATTCAAAACAACGTCAAACTTTCACGTACAGTGTACATGTATATACTAAGCCTGTATGTGTTTATATGTACAGTAATTGTATGGACATATCGGATAATTCTGTCCTTAGTATCGTAGTTGTGTCATTTTCCTTTTATTTCAAAATAAGTAATTTCAAAATCATTTATGTGTGAAATAAAACTTTCAATCGCATCAGAGAAGTAAGAATTTCATGTTTTTTATTAAAGTTAATGAAAAACTCTGGTGTAAGATTTTACATGCCATATCAAAATTTTACGACGCAGGTACAACATGTGTCATAAGAAATTTCAGCCTTAGCGTAATATATGACAAAATTGTCGTTCACACGAACGCTGTCAAGAACTATGAACTGGATTTACAGTATGTCATAATCCATGGTCTATAGATGTGCCCTATTTTTGGTGGTGATGCCAAGCATATTACTTTGTGGGCATGATAATATTGTTGGTTATTGTGTGCATGCAATTATTAACAGATGTCATTAATATGCATGTTGGGCATGGCTTAATACGTGAAAGTGCTAAATGATTTAAACACCATATTTCATGAACGGATATGGGATTTATGCCATATGTGGTACACAGATGAATTATGGTCTGTACATGTGTTCTGATGTTGTGGTAGTGATGTCATGAATATTCCCGTAGCACCGTTTGTTTTAGTGGTGCGGCGACGTTGATACTATCTAAGCGGAGCGCCACCATCGGTTGGCGCGTAGCGTGCCAAAATGTTTTTGAAAAAAAGCACCTCTAGATTACCAGAAATGACACTTCCCAGATCTTGCAAGCTGTATTTGAATATCCTCTATTTTGGACGAATATGTGAATAGGTCTATCTGTTTTGTCATTAAATGGATCGTTCCGACTTTACACAAATTATGCCAACCACGTTTCTTCAAACTGTCAAAGTTTATTTCCATACAAAACATGTTTATCATAATCATATCCGAACATCACCAGATAACAGTAATTTATATTCTCTCAAAAAGCACAATTTAACGAGTAAACTGACCCCAGTTCTAAAGGCAAAATACGTTTGGGCAAAATTATAAAGAAATACAACTTCACACTTCTGACTTTAATTTTCTTAACCCCGAAAACGTATACATATGTATCATTTTCTCACTTATGGAGGGGTATAGAGACCATATCCTTGCCGACACTCACATCTTTTGTGGCGGGTGGGGAGGGGGAGGATTTGTAAATTTGAGCTCCATATCCCTTTTTCATGTTATTATCGATTGTGTTAATCCGTGAACTTTGCCCTGTTGTTTTTCAAATTATGGGGAAGGGGAGGTTATTCTCTTGATATATCATATATAAATCGACTTCAACTGTTAAAGCTTGTTTGTTGTCACATCAACTTCAGTCTGATTTGCTGATCTTAGTAATCTATCCAAAGTATCGATAGCAACAACAAAACAGAAAGTTCAACAAAATGTTTAGATAATTTTTCAGATAAATTATGGAATAAAGTAAGTTTGTTTTGACAAAAAAAACTAAAATGATAAACTGATATTCTCATACCATAATATTTCGTAATCTATACAAAAGTTCCACTGAATTCAAGGACACGAGAGTGACGAGACTATAGGCCTATTTTTGTATTCGACTATTTGCCGGCTTGGAGAAATGATCCAAAGACTGCACGACGGTGAGCAGTGTCGGCAAATTCACTTGCTATTTTCGTCAGATCCAAGCTATCTGTCGTGTCTTTGTGGACATGAAGGACAAGTAGCTGGTTCAGTCGTTTCTGTTTCATGGTGGCTCGCATGTACGTCTTGATGCGTTTCAGAGCGCTGAAAGAACGTTCGCTTACCACGGTTGTAGCTGGCATGACAAGTTCAAGTTTAAGCAAAATGCACACTTCAGATAGAAGCAATTTCGTAGCGAAATCTAAAGACTTCATATACTTCACTATATCAGGAAGCGAATACACACTGACACTGGTACATTCAGGTGGTTTACATGTGTGACCCACCGTTTCCAGTTGGACTCTGAGTTGACTTGAATCAATATCGCTTTGTAGAAATCAGAGACGAAGTGAAAATCCTCCCCAATTCCTTTGCCATTACATGCATCTAGGAGGAGGTTTATTTTTAGCTTGACATAGGTTTGGTACCCCGTCTGCTTAAAACGATCTCGTATGCAGTTAACGATGTTGTCGATAGCCTCTGTGTAGATTCGCTTGATACTTCTTCGCACTTGCAGGTTGATCATCAACAGAAGGACCATCAAGCCGGATTTGGAACTTTTTTTCTTCGTGGTGTCTGTGGTTGGTTCACATTGAGTGTAGAAGCAAGTAATCCTACGACCTCCCAGAAAGTGTCGAACTGACTTTGTATGCCTTTAATAATGGAAACGGTTTTCTCTGCGACACTCTGCCCTTCCGCAGCAGAAATGTATGCGTGTTGCAAAGTCCTACTCAAAATGTCGCTATGACGTAGGATCAGGTGTGCTTACTTTATACCAAATAAGAAATCAAACTTCTTCATGTACGAAGCCACACCTCTCAGTCGACCCTTTGTGCTAGGATCCTTTTCCTCCAAGAGACACTCCTCCCAAACATTCTGTAGAACTTCAAAGTTTTTCAGTATGCTCCGAAGTGCATCTGCTCTAACTGTCCACCGAGTTGGACACATGACACGGATTCCAGTGGAGCACTCCTTTCCAATCCTCTCCTTCATCTCGATAAACTTAGTTCCACGTCGGGGGGAGTTCCTAATTAGTTTGGTAATCTCCCTTGTATTTTCCAAAGCATCACACATTAGCCGGTTTCTCTTCATGGTGTCACCACATGCAAGATTAAGGGCATGACCGCAGCAATGTGTATACAAAGCCTTTGGTTGTTCATCTGTAATCCTCTTTGCAAGACCTCCGTGTACACCCGACATGGCAGCCGCTCCATCATAGCATTGACCTCTTGCCTTCTGAAGGGATAACTGCATTCGAAGGAAAACATCTTTGATGACGGCAACTAATGCATCGGCGGTTGTTGAAGACACTTCATACAATCCAATGAAATCTTCATGAGCTTCAAACTGGTCGTCGACCCACCGCATGCATATCACAACCTGCTCCTTGTTGGAAACATCGGGGGTTTCATCCACCATAATTGTATAGAATGGAGCCGTCTGGATATTTGAAACAAGCTCACGTAAATCCTATAAAAAAGAAATGGTACATAGAAAAAATAAGCACGGATGTTAGTAACTATACGTGCGCGATAGTCGCCAATTGTGGCTTTAAATGAATTTTTTTTTGAGAGAGTGATTGTCTGTAAAAAAATTGTATAACGATGGTCCCCTGCGCCCACGTCATTATTTCCTTTGTTCCGCTGCAATTGATATAGTGATCCCTATATTATTTTCTGTTCCTCCGACGCTGGGGAGGGGTTAAGTCTTTGCTATTCTGATTTTGTTGGCGCAATTATGAAATATCTTCCGCCGCCTAAAATGTATAATTGAATTAAGTCTTACCATTAGTGCCATTGTCTGTAAAACCTCGTTTTAAATTTCAGCAGAGAGATACTTGTCAGATTTCCGTGTTAACCAGTTTTGAATAAATCAACTTCACCACGCAACTTGAAAAGAGTTATAAGATTAGAATCCGACTCATCCCCATCACCCCTGAAAGCTAGTCCTTGCCGTGCCAGGAATCTCACATTAGAAATGATTTTCATAAAAATTTGTCGTCGCTCTTCCCTTTCTCTTCCAATCTGTTGTGATCAACTTTCTCCAATGTCTTTGATTATCTTTGGCAATGTCACAACCATTAAGACTGCATCCTTGTGGCAAACACTACCTTCATGTGCCTTGAACCTCCGAGTCGCTTCTTTCCAATTTTTGAAGCCTTTGTTTTTAGCGATAAATGCGGAATCCATGTTTGGTGAATTAAGCTTCTTTGCCTTGTATGCCTTGATGCATGTATAGCAGAATGCTATATCATTTGATTCGTCATAATGCAACCAAGCAAACTGGTTGAACCAACTTAGTTGGAACGCACGAAGTTCTGGTTTTTTCTGTCCAAAACTTCGTTTTGGGAAATTGATTACTGGTTGACTTAGTGTGTTCCCAATGTCCGGAGTTGTTATAGAATAATCCATCTTAACTCGCTCTGTCCTTTATTAAATTTCATGCATATAAAGTAAAACGCGACTTCTTTAGCGTACAGGTAGGTGTAGTCTAGATCACGCACGTGTATGGTGCGCCGAGTGTGCCATAAGTCCACAACTCGACCGTGACTCCAAGTTGTATAGTTTCTCGCTCTGTGATTGGATTAGCAGGCTAATTTGCATCTTATGTCGACTCCAAGTTGTGTTGAGTTCATGCAAATTGTGTCGACTTGAAATCAAAACAACTTGGAGTGGACGTGGACTTCAGCTCTTAAAGAACATTCACAACTATGCCATGCTTGCACTTATTAGGTTAAATTTCACGCGTACGCGTGCCAACGGATTGGACAGTTCGGATGGGGATAGTGTTGCGCATTCTTACGAATTACCAATATAACCGCGTAATATTTGGAAGGGGGTATTCCCTTAGAAAATATTGATATTTTTGTATTGTTATTTTTTTTTATTTTATTATTATTATTATTATTGTTATTATTATTATGTTATTTATTGCAAAAAAGTGGTGCGGCGATCGCCGCACCAGCCGCAGCGGCTGCTACGGGCCTGAGTAGGTGGGGCTTACTGAAAAATTCTTGAAATAGGATAAATGAGCAACCGTTTTTGCATCATACTTACTATGATAATGTTGTTAGTTATTGTGTAAAGGCTGATGTTGTCAACATTTTTATTGGTCTGCATGGTGGGTGTGGCTTATAATAATAATAATAATAATAATACATTTTTATGTAGCGCAATATACCAAACGGTCTCAATGCGCTTTACATAAACAAATATAACATGAGAAAACCTTAAGATACAGTGGAAGTCATTGTGTATGCTGGACAAAATGTATGTCTATGTTGATAACAAGGTAGCAACAGCGGAAGTCATTGTGTATACTGGACAAAATGTATGTCTTTGTTGAAAACAAGGTGTCAACAAAGAATGTCATTGTGTATACTGGACAAAATGTATGTCTATGTTGATAACAAGGTGCCAGCAGAACAAATTGTGGGGTATAAATAGAATTGTATGAAGTGTGTACCGCCTATGGTGATACTGTGCACACTTTTGCATGCACAGAACGGCGTGGTAAACAGGGGCCCACTTAAGGTGGGGTCCAGGGGTGAAGCCCTGGTCAGTGATTTTTTTAAGGGAATTTCACTGGGTGACCCTAATCACCCCTAGGGCAGCTGATGAGAGCACGAAAAAACATGTAGATTTGAATACCTTCAAAATATCATAGGGCCTATGTGATTTGTGAGTATTTAGAAGAAATATGATTCATACTGTATTATAACAGCATGTTCTATACATGTATGTCTATGTTAACAACAAGGTGTCAAGAAAGGAAGTCATCGTGTATACTGGACAAAATGTATGTCTATGTTGATAAAGTGTCAACAGTGGAAGTCATCGTGTATGCTGGACTAAATGTATGTCTATGTTGATAACAAGGCGTCACAGTGAAAGTCATTGTGTATACTGGACAAAATCCCTTCAATAATCACGCCTTGATTAACCCTTACTCTACCACACGGCGATATTATCGCCGTTTTGGGTGCCCCGTCTTTGGCCCCGCCTCCCGAGCGCATTTTCAAAAGAGTGCTGGTAGAGTAAGGGTTAATCAACCCGCGACATATGCGCCAACCCGAAAATATAGGCAGCATGATCCCGGTGGGCGGCCCAGCGGGTCCCGAAAGCGGAAGGGGCCCGACTTTTCTGCCTGGAAGACAGAGGACCCTTCAATAATCACGCTTTGATTAACCCTTACTCCAGTACTCTACCACGCGGCGATATTATTGCCGTTTTGGGTGCCCCATCTTTGGCCTCGCCTCCCGAGCGCATTTTCAAAAGAGTGCTGGTAGAGTAAGGGTTAATCAACCCGCGACATATGCGCCAACCCGAAAATATAGGCAGCATGATCCCGGTGGGCGGCCCAGCGGGTCCCGAAAGTGGAAGGTGCCCGACTTTTCTGCCTGGAAGACAAAGGCCCCTTCAATAATCACGCCTTGATTAACCCTTACTCTACCACGCGGCGATATTATTGCCGTTTTGGGTGCCCCGTCTTTGGCCCCGCCTCCCGAGCGCATTTTCAAAAGAGTGCTGGTAGAGTAAGGGTTAACACGGGCATATTCGTAACCATTTGCTTTAGTCTGTAATAAACATTGGTATGTGAATTTGTCCATTCCCAGATAACATCTTGTGCAAGTAGATCCCTCAGCATTTTGCTTTCTGCCGACAAATTTGGTAGAAACTTTGATAAATAAGTTATCATTCCCAGAAATGGCAAACATGTAAGTTCTTCTTTGTTGTTTGGTATTTCCATTTTTGTAACGGCTTTTACTTTCTCTGCATCGGGTTTGATTTCTTTGTCACTTAAGATATGTCCAATATATTTGATCTCCTTTTGCAATAATTGGCATTTGTCTTTGTTCAGTTTAATGTTTCTCTCTTTTACTCTTTTGAGCACTTGTTGAAGTCTGTGATCATGTTCTTCTTAGGTTTGCCCCCAAACCAATATGTCGTCTATGACAATTTCAACGCCCTCCAAATCTTCAAATATTTCTGACATATTTTTTTAGAAAACTTCTGGCGCGGAACAAATTCCAAATGCCAATCTGTTGAATTTATGCCGACCAAATGGCGTACTAAACGTGCACAGTTTTGCACTGTCGTCATCCAATGGCACTAATTGCCAATATCCACTACTAGCATCTAACACCGAAAACACTTTTTGCGTTTGGCATTCTGGATGTGATTTCCTCTACAATTCTCATTAGAAAATGCTCTCGTTTAATAGCTCTGTTCAAGTCCTTTGGGTCAATACAAATCCTAATTGTGTTAGGCTTGACAACAGTTACCATACTGTTGATCCTCTCAGTCGGTTAGTCAACTTTCTATATTACTCCCAAGTCTTACTAACATTCTGTTAAGTTCTTTCCTAAATTTAGTTCTTAGAAATGGGCACTCTTTGCGGCTGATGCACAACTGGGCTAACATTAGGATCAATACTATTGTGGTGTTAAATTCCTTCAATACATCCTAAACCTGTAAATACATCAATATTCTCCTTGAGAATGCTTTCATTTTGTTGCAATGTTTTTTGTGTTTGCTGATTTCTCTTTCAACTTTAGTTTTGGTTCAGTTTTCTCTTCACTCTTACTTTCTACTCCGAAAATAAGAGTTCCGAAAATTCCATCAACAAGATACAGGTTATTGCACGTGTCCAGTCTCAACACATCAGCAACATCTCTCAAACGGCACATATTTTCCTTCAGGGGTGTAGCTAAGAAATTTTATTGGGGGGTGTGAAGGAATATTTCCTGACAAAACGTGTAACGCCGTTGGCATCAATGCTAGTGCGAAGCAATAGCCCAAATGGCGTGGGGTCTAGGGGTCCGCCTTAGGGGCCCTATGGTGGGGTGCAGGGGCGAAGCTCTGCGGAAGCTTTGCAATATTAGGCATTGATTTACACAGCAATATCACCCAAAACAGCATGGAAACTTAACTATTTAGACCCACCCCTATACGTTTCCATTTTTCATGGGGACTTTTTGATTCAAAATTGAAATGCCAGCATTCATTTAGGTTTCATATGTTATGAACTACAGAAGAAGCAAAAACGCAAAATACACTTTTTAATTGTTTTTATTAAACGGCGTGTGATCTAGGAGCCCACCTTAGGGCCCCTTGTGGGGTACAGGGGCAAAGCCCCATTAGGGGTCCAGGGGCGAAGCCCCCAGAAGCTTTGCGATTTTAGGCATTTTATGGCTGATATTTTATCTAAATTCAGTACAGATTTACACAGCAATATCACCCAAAACAGCATGAAAATTTAACTATTTAAGCCCCCATGCGATTCCATTTTTCATGGGGACTTTTTGTTTTAAAACTGAAACACCAGCGTTCATTTAGGTACCATTTGTTTTGAACTACAGAAGAAGAAAAAATGCAATATGTATATATATATATATATATATATATTTTTTTTTTCATTACTATTGACCCACAAATATTTTGCTTCTTATTGCCATGGGTTAGCTCTACAAACACTCTTGTTAACTTTATCTTGTTCCAGTTAATATACAATTGATGATGGAAACCATTATTATAGACCAGGTCTATGAAAATCTTAATTAAATTATAGCAACACCTCATTACCAACAACAGTTTCAGACTGAGGATCCTCTCTTGCTTCAGTATGGATTTCTGCCTCAGCATCCCCAGTCCGGGTCCCGTTGGTACTTGGTAGGCCTACAGGTAAATGATGAGCTTCATCGGTACTGACTTCCGTAACTTTCACGCTCTTTCTAAATCCTGATGCAGCTGCCGCTGCCACAAATGGATTACCTGGGGCATTGACAGTTTCAAATGGTATATGCACTCCTTTTGAAAATAGATCCCTATGATATTTCACATTATGGTTTTTGCGATAGTCATCATCAAATTGTCGGTTACACAGTCCACATTGTAACTTAGTTCAGACAGGTTTTTTGCGTGTTTCTCCATCCTGACCGTGACAAAACTTGCTTTCTCGTAATTGTTATACCAGGGATTTCTTATGATTATACCATTCAATTAAACAAAATTGACGAAGTTAATGAAAAGTGGGACTCGGAAGATCCTCTACCAACTTGCAGCAGTCACAAGTTGCCATGGTTATAAGGAACGAGAGCGTTATCTGATCTCTTTTACTGTAAAACTGGTTGAAACAATAGCTTCAATTGTGATTCAATTCAACAAGTTGAAAACAAGATCTGCAGTCTTGTACAGACAAGGAGTTAGTTGATGTGTTTAATCATGTAAATATTATTTTTTCTCTGTAAACTGAGAACAAAGAATTAGCGGTAAACATGAGTTGATGAAGTTTCGTTTTTAAGGTTATAAATAATTAAGTTTCCCGACAAAGCTCAAATTTCCCCCACATAACTATTTTTTATTTTTTTGGCAATGCTTTTATTTCCGATTGTTCATCTCATTAGGAAAGATCGGTGAAAATTTCCCAACAAAGTCACCATTTCCCTACAAAAATCACGGTTGGAGAGGGGGGGCTGTGTGACACCTCTCCACACGCCCCAATCGCTACGCCCCTGTTTTCCTTTATACAGGCATGCTAACACAACTTTCCCTTTAGTGTTCATCTGGTGTCCACTATAAGCTTCACTTTTGACATTCTGTGTGGTCGCCCATGCTGATTGATAAGTTCTCTCTGACATTATGTTGCATTGCGCTCCTATTGTACAGTTTCTCCTTTGATCATTTACCTCAATTTCTACTGACCATTCATTTATCTTGGCTTTATCAGACGATGTTGCTGTACCAATACAAACTTCATCATAAGAGTCACTTTTGGAATCATCTGCTTGTGCCGTGGCATGATGCTTTTTTTGTGTTTTGTGTCCCCCGATATTTTGATTTTGACTGAGTTTGTTGGTGTTTTCGGCACATCCTGGCTAAGTCTCTCTTAACAATCGAGCTCGTACTATGTGACTTTGTATTCCACAAATAATTCTGTCCCAAAAACTTTCAGTCAATTCCCCAAACGCACATGATTTGGCTAAATTTTGAAGTACAGTGACATACTGATCAGTACTCTCAGTAGCTGATTGATTCCTTGTAATAAAAACATGCCTTTCCCGGCCATGTGGTGTTTCATCTTGTGTTGCAATAGTTATGAAACCTTTCAATAACTTTGTCCAATTTCTTATCATTTAGCTTCTTCTGAATCCCGATGTATGTATTGTATAGCTCTATCGCCTCCTCTCCTGCAACATGTAGCAAAGTTGAACATTTCACTCACTCTGACTTTCTGTTCAGTTCACTTGCTTCCATATAACTTTGTAACCACTTTCTCCAACTTTCTGACAAATTTCCTTCAAAGTTCAATGTTCCAGGAGGTTTGAACTGCTTCATGGCTGCCAGTTTACTTCTGACACCATATAGTATTCTAGTGCATACAGAATCACAACCCAGTTACACAAGCATGTTTACTCTGTGGAGGCTATATAAGAAGACAGATTGACTACCTACTGTGGTGTAGCGGTTATCATACCTGTCTACAGACCACGAGGCCCTGGGTTCAAGCCTGGGTTGGATAGACACGCCAGTGCACCACAACTGGTTATTAAAGGCCGTGGACATTGACTTGGTTGTCGATGTTATGTCTGTCCGTACGTCGTACCTGTGTTCTCGTCCGGGTCGTATTAAGCGTTTCGTGATAGCATTGTTACTATCATAACCGAAAACGCAGGCGACGACCCCGTCATTGTAATTGTGTGTTCACTCGGCGGCGATAGATTGACAATCTCTAAGTGAGTAAGGTAATACAGGAAGACCACCACCTGTGGCTTTAAGACATAAACAAACAGTGGCGTGGTGGGTCATGTTTCACTGGGGGCAAGGGCATTTTGGCACATAATAAAATAGTATTTTGATCATATCAGGGAATTGCAATATTACTAAGAAAAAGTTGTAACATAGAGAACATTTTGCTCATAAATTAAGAGCATTTTGCTCATATTAAGCTTAAAATGTCAGCTTAAAATGTTGGGCACATAGATTTAAATTGGTAGCACCGTTTAGATGGCACTGCCTAAGAAATTGCTGAAAATCAATCTAGGGGTAAAGCCCTGGTAGAGATACCCGAGAGCAAAGATTTTGCTGTAAAATTTTGTAAAATTGAAGAAAACTTCCAAAATTTGAAGAAAATATCCGCAGAATGAATGAAATTTCCAAAAAATTGAAGGAAATTTCGCAAATATGAAGATAATTTCTCAAAATTAAAGGGAATTTCCGAAAAATTGAAGCAAATTTCCACCATGATAAAGGAAATATCCTGAAAATGAAGAAAATTTCCTGAAAACGAGCAGAAATTTCTGGAAATTGAAGGAAATTTCCTTGAAATTGAAGGAAATTTCCTGGAAATTGAAGCAAATTTCCTGGAAATTGAAGCAAATTTCCTGAAAATAATGAAATTTTTTGAAAATGAAGCAAATTTTCCAGAAATTCAAAAATAATTTTTTAAGAAAAGATGTGCAGGGAAAATAATTTTGTAAGACCTTGGCAGGTCTTGCCTAACTTAGTTGTGTCAAGTCTAGGCATGCTATGGGCAAAGCCCGATGGGACCTTCGGGGCAAATCTTGATGGGACCTTCGGGGCAAATCCTCCGGGTCCTATGTTTCTTGTGATTTTTATAGCAGCCGAAAAATTTGTTTCAAATTCTGTCAAATCTTGTGAAAAGCCCCCGAAAGCCCTGCATTTATCAAGATTATGATAGCAGAAATTGCTTAACATTGTATCAAATCCAGGGTCGACGTCCTGATAAGCGCCCAGCAGGCTTGAGTTTATCGTTTTTGGCGTGATTAGGATAGCACAAAATTGCTTTAAATCATGTCAATTCCACACATATCAGGAATATATATTTTGGAATGAATGTTCAAATGTAGGGTCCCATTGACTACAATATGTGTCTTTTAGGGACCAGGGATGAAGTTCATGTTTTGGATGTAAGAATAAAGCTTTGAGAGAAAACATTTACACGTTTGTTTTGTAAATGACAGGCCTCCCGGTAAACCTTTAAAAACCTTTATTGACAAATTGAACCTTTATTCCTTTCAAAATAACCTTTAAAACCTTTAAAAACCTTTATTTTCAAAGTTAAGTAAGGTAAATGATTCAAGTGCCAAGGTTTTAGCTTCATTGGTGAGTATATACACATCCATTTAATAGCATATCTGTTCTCAACACACATTTAAAAAGTAGCAGGACCAAAATGAAATTTACAACTTCACGTAAGTAATGGACTTTTGGTGCCACCAACTGCCTTGTGCCCCAGAATATGCTCATTGTATGAAAATTTATTCCATGAGTTAATCTTTATAAACCTTTTTATTTAAATCCAAAACCTTTAAAAACCTTTATTTCAACTTTTCCAACCTTTAAAAAAACCTTTATTTAAAAAAAGAGTCACTGGGAGGCCTGAAATGATACAAATTGCAGAAGTTGAGAATAAAAAGCCTCTATACAAATGTATTTTTTGGGGCCCATAGCCATTAGGGAATTTAAGAGCAATGCCCCGCCCCCCAATATTTCTGCCCCTCCCCCAAACTTATGTGATCAAAAAATTGTAACTTGCATAACAATTTGTAATAGTCCTATAATTTTGTTGAAATCAACCGTACTGAACAACCTTAATTTATATAATATGATAGCTGTCTTGAAATTTCTACATGCCTTATCAGTGGCGGATCTAGAGATGGAAGGCAACACCCAGAACCCCCCCTGAAAAAAATCCAACATTTTGCATTACTGAAATAATAACCAGAACCCCCTCCTTGTAAATTTCCTTTAATTTTGGGGAATTTTCATGGAAATCTCTTTCAATCTTTGAAAAATTTCCTTAATTCCTCGTGCAATTTTTGGAAAATTTCCTCTATTTTGGGGCAAATTTTCTTTCATTTTCTGTGAATTTTCTTCAATTTTTTGCAAATTTCCGTTAATGTCTGGAATTTTTTTTATGATTTTTGATCAATTTTCTTAAATTTGGGGAAAATTTCCTTCAATGTTTGGGAAATTTCATTAAGTTTGGGCAAATTTCTGGTGCAATTTTTAGAGAATTTCTTTCATTTTGTGGCATGGTTTTTCTTAGATTTTCGGTTAATTACTTCAATTTTTGGGAAATTTCCTTCAATACTTGGGATATCTCTTCCAATGTTTAGGAAATTTCTTTGATTGTCGTGCAATTTTCTTCAATTTTTTTTATTTGGGGGGCAAATTTTCTTCAATTTTTGGTAAATTTCATCAATTATAATATGATGCCTTTAACTAAAATTTCCAATGATTTTGCCAATTCATTTGAAATGTTTACCACGCCACTGCTGGACAACCCCTAGTACATTAAAAACTTCACTGGCCCTGGTGCTGCATGGTGACTCACGGGCGAAGGCACCTGAAGCCATGCTTTTTCCACAGATTTATTGGCAAGAAATTGCTTAAAAATCATGTCAAATACAGACTAAAACTATTTTTTAATTTGTTAGCATCCCGCTGTCCCGGGAAGGAAGGGGGGGGGGGGGGTGGGCACTTCCACTCTAAAGGGGTAGGTATGTGCCGCCCAGAATTTCAAAATTGGACTGCACAGTATGAGAGATTTTTTTGGTGACTGCAGTATGAAAATAAGTAATTTTTAATAAGTGCAGTATAAAAGTATGCAATTTTTTTGAGACCAGCAGTATGAGAGATTGGATTTTTGATACCTGCACTAGGAAAATTCTGAAAAAAGGCAACTGCTCGGGCAGCACATGTATATATACCTCACATATGGAAGTGCCCCCTCAGGGCCCCTGTGCTGGTGCCACTTGGTAAGGAGATTAAAAGGAGGAGGTTGAGAGGTGGAGATTGATTTGGTGGGAAGGAGACTGGTTTGGTGGGAAAGAGACTGGTTTGGTGGGAAGGAGACTGGTTTGGTGGGAAGGAGACTGGTTTGGTGGGAAGGAGACTGGTTTGGTGGGAAGGAGACTGGTTTGGTGGGAAGGAGACTGGTTTGGTGGAAAGGAGACTGGTTTGGTGGGAAGAAGACTGGCTTCGTGGGAAGGAGACTGGTTTGGTGGAAAGGAGACTGGTTTGGTGGGAAGGAGACTGGTTTGGTGGGAAGGAGACTGGTTTGGTGGGAAGGAGACTGGTTTGGTGGGAAGGAGACTGGTTTGGTGGGAAGGAGACTGGTTTGGTGGGAAGGAGACTGGTTTGGTGATAAGGAGACTGGTTTGGTGGGAAGGAGACTGGTTTGGTGGGAAGGAGACTGGTTTGGTGGGAAGGAGACTGGTTTGGTGGGAAGGAGACTGGTTTGGTGGGAAGGAGACTGGTTTGGTGGGAAGGAGACTGGTTTGGTGGGAAGGAGACTGGTTTGGTGGGAAGGAGACTGGTTTGGTGGGAAGGAGACTGGTTTGGTGGGAAGGAGACTGGTTTGGTGGAGACTGGTTTGGTGGGAAGGAGACTGGTTTGGTGGGAAGGAGACTGGTTTGGTGGGAAGGAGACTGGTTTGGTGGGAAGGAGACTGGTTTGGTGGGAAGGAGACTGGTTTGGTGGGAAGGAGACTGGTTTGGTGGGAAGGAGACTGGTTTGGTGGGAAGGAGACTGGTTTGGTGGGAAGGAGACTGGTTTGGTGGGAAGGAGACTGGTTTGGTGGGAAGAAGAGACTGGTTTGGTGGGAAGGAGACTGGTTTGGTGGGAAGGAGACTGGTTTGGTGGGAAGGAGACTGGTTTGGTGGGAAGGAGACTGGTTTGGTGGGAAGGAGACTGGTTTGGTGGGAAGGAGACTGGTTTGGTGGGAAGGAGACTGGTTTGGTGGGAAGGAGACTGGTTTGGTGGGAAGGAGACTGGTTTGGTGGGAAGGAGACTGGTTTGGTGGGAAGGAGACTGGTTTGGTGGGAAGGAGACTGGTTTGGTGGGAAGGAGACTGGTTTGGTGGGAAGGAGACTGGTTTGGTGGGAAGGAGACTGGTTTGGTGGGAAGGAGACTGGTTTGGTGGGAAGGAGACTGGTTTGGTGGGAAGGAGACTGGTTTGAGGATTAGATAGAATGGGATGTGCAACAGGGTGGAGCGACTGGTTTTGAGGTGGAGAGAAGTGGAGAAACCGGTTTAGAAGCTGAAGTGAGGAGGTGTAGTACTGGGTATGAACTTACCGTTTGAGCAAAAATATTTCTCTTTTCCCTGTAGATGTTCCTGGACCGACATGCAAGCCAAAAGTAATCATGTTCAACGAGAAAGAGATCACCATCGAGTGGAATCCGCCACCATCAAATGGAGGTGATACAATAACTGATTATGTGGTTCAAAGAAAGGCCCAACATGAGCCTCAGTGGAGTATTGCAGGCAAGGAGAAGACTGGGACGAGGCACACTGTGGGTGGTCTGATCAGTGGGCAAGATTACCAGTTCCGTGTTGCTGCACAGAATAGAGCCGGTCTTGGACAATACAGTGAACCTTCAGATGTTGTTCACCATCCCTGCCGTAAGGTTTTTGATTATCTATCACTGTAATGCTCATTGGTATAAGGCTTTTGGTGGTTTCAGGGAAAACCTATGATGAATAACTCTGGCTATAAATTTTCAGTCCAATGCATCCAAACTCACCAGAGTGTTATAACTCACTGAAAGGAAAAGTCCAAATGAATCCTCAGCCCCACATTACATGCTTGACTTGACTTATTATCATACACTGTATACAACCGTTATTCTAATCTGATTTACACATAGGTGGTGGAACCAGGGGGCACATATCCCCCTCCCACTTTTCTAAAAAAATCTGGTTCAGAGAGAAAAAGTGCACTTTTTCTGAGGGAAAGTGCCTTTTTTTTCAGAAGGAAAAGTGCCTTTTTCAAAGAGGACAAGTGCAGCGCTTTTTAGAGAAGGAACATGACCTTTTAAACATTAAAAACCTTTTATCTTCAAAGACTATATATCTGATTATTAATTAAAGAAAGTAACACAAATATCGCTCTAAAATGACTACAAATGTAAAATTTCACACGCTCACATGCATACATTATTCAGGATTTTCTCTATATAGGACCTTTTTAGGGTATAGGCCAAACGGGGGCTATTGGGGGATTAGCCCTCGTAAAAAATACCTAAAGCCCCCCTCAAATTGTTTTCTTTCTTCAAAGCCATAAATATAATTAAGTGAAGTATCAAATGAGCCATGTGTGAGAAATAAAAGTTGGCATTTTTAGTTCAACATCCTTTAAGGGATTTGAGCTTACGCGATGTCTAACTTAAGAGCCAGGTTCTCGCCCGGATTCGTTTGGATGTTTGCAGCGTTTATCAAATCCTAAGCGTTTTGGCAGATTTTTTGCTGTGTTGCCATGTTTGCATTAAATAAATTGATATGTTAATGCGATAACAATTCATATTGTTGCGTAGTTTTAACGAATTCTGCATTACAATATTCACTAAATATGTTTGAGATACTCGGATTTCACTCAGTGCAATCCGAAGGAATTTAGCATACATAATAACATTGGCTCGTGAAATACCACCGAATATCTCTGATTGAAAAAAAACTATGTTTTTATTGGCTGGAGCGTTAAAATACCATTTGGCACATAAGCTAATCAAGCTTGTTATCCATTTGGGATGTCTCTCAATGTGTAGCCAATTGGGGAATAGCTTTTGTAGTTGATAGCTCATTTGGGCTATAAATTGGGTTTAAAAAAACCTATTAAAAGCCAAGAATGGCTAAATAGCTTAAATAGGTTTTATCATCCATATAACGCGATTGAATCTCTGGCTGTAAAATCATCAAAGTGGTAATAATTAAGTCACTGAAAAAAAACACTTATGAAAATCAGCATGGGTCCCTGTCGCATAAGACGCATGACTTGGCTTACAGTAATCTTATCCATAATAACTTGTTTACAAGACTACATATTGCCTTATTAAAGAAATTCTTAGAGGGGGGAGGGGTGCCAATAAATTTTTGACTTGTTATATGCCCCCTCCCCCCACTTCTCCCAAGTAAATTTTGCTTTCTTTTCGGAAATTTCGCTTCCTTTGGGATAATTTTCTTCGATTTTCATAACATCTTCGTGAAATTTTCAGAACATTATCAGGTAGTTTTTTCTTTCTTCAATTTTTGGGAAATTTTGGGGAAATGTTGCTTATTTCGGGAATTTTGGGGGTAGATTCTTTCAGTTCCAGACAATTTTCTTCAATTTTCAGAACATTTTTGTGAAAATTTATTTTCAGGCACTAATTTTTAATTTCCAGAATTATTTTTTTGAATATCGGAAAATTTTGCTCCTTTTCGGAAAATTTTGCTCCTTTTCAGGAAATTTTGCTCATTTTTGGAACATTTTGCTTATTTTCAGAAAATTGTACTCACTTTCGGAAAATTTTTGACCAATTTTGGGGTAAATTCTTTCATTTTCAGACAAATTACTTCGATTATAGGAATATTTTCTTCCATTTTTGGGTAAATCACCGTTATCTCTGATGGGTATCTTAAAGGATTCGGGGGTCAAGTAAATCCATTTTACTTTAAAGAGGACTTCCAAAGAAAGTTTCAAGTTAAAGATCGTTTTAGTAATATTTTATTATAATGATTGCCACTTGGAAGTGTATTGGTGGGATGATAGGCCTAGATGTTATTATTGTTTAATTGTGATTCGTTAGTTGTGATAATTAATTATTTGCTTAGAATAGCTAATGCATTATCAATAGTTAAAATCATGTCTTGTTGCAAATATGTAAAATCCATCTTGATTTTATACAAAAGTATTTTGCTGTTAGTATGCCTGTTTATGATTTCTATTTCAATTAAAAGCAAACATTGTTAATAAAATTTGCATCATATTGATGGCTTAGCTTTGTTAGGCTTACTTGAAGACCGGTTTTCACATATTCAAACAATATTAAAGCTCCCATATGGTCCCGTGGGGCAACTAGAGTCCTGCGGGCCCGTAGGGATTTTTGCCTCTGCAGCAATGTCAAAATTATGGCGGCAAGGGAGGGGGGGAGGGGGGTGGCACTCCCCTCGCCCAAAAGTAAGTGGGCAGAAGGTGCCTTTTTGAAGTTATGCAGATAGGGGCAGGAGGTGCCCTTTTTAAAGTTGTGGGCGGACCGATCTGGAACCTGGAGTTGCCCATTTGAAACTTATCTGAAGTTATTTTAGGTCATTCTTAAAGCTTGAAAACAAATAAGATATCCACTCACTCACAAATACTACATAATACACAGAGGTTGACACATACATTTAGTATTCATTTGACATAATTAAAGCATAACATATTACCAGGGGCACCGACACCGTGGGCCATGGTGGGAGAACGTATGCCCCCAATAATATTCTAAGCAGCAAGTTTCAAAAGAAGCCTTTTACTTGTTCGCCTGATAGGTAATTGTCAACATTAGTCCTGGCTCCCCAATCTTTTAACCTATCTTGGAATTTGTCCTCCAAAAGTGTGGGAATTTAAAAAGTGACAAGCAAAAGCTGTCAACTGACAAGAGTGCCCCTTTTTAAAACGAAAAGTACCCCTAAATTACTGTCAAAAAAAGCACATGAACTTGATTTTAGGCCCTCTTCGCTTCCCCGAGTTCCTTTTGACACCTCTGGTGCTTTAAATCCCATAACAGATATTGCAGTGTCATTTTTAGAGGTTAGACCCAAGTCAATTGTGCCCTGCAGGGCCTGTAGGGTTTTCCCACCCTTCCGGGCATTCCAAAAGCTTTTGTTGCGCCACTTCTAATCAAACTTGCATTCTTTTCCTAACAACCCAATCCTACCCAATGAAACCCCCCACAAACAAAAACAGACTTTACCACCCCAAAACATATATTGAGCTACTACATCATTCATGTTCTAGCATCACAATGATATTAAAGCTCCCGCTTGCACTTCTCCCAAAAATATAAACATTAAACATGTATTTCTGTCCTAACAACCCCAGCCTACTCGAATGAACAGCCTACTTGAATGAACAGCCTACTCAAATGAACAGCCTACTCGAATGAACAGCCTGAACAGCCTACTCGAATGAACAGCCTACTCGAATGAACAGCCTACTCGAATGAACAGCCTACTCGAATGAACAGCCTACTCGAATGAACAGCCTACTCGAATGAACAGCCTACTCGAATGAACAGCCTACTCGAATGAACAGCCTACTCGAATGAACAGCCTACTCGAATGAACAGCCTACTCGAATGAACAGCCTACTCGAATGAACAGCCTGAATGAACAACCCAGCCTAAATGAACAAAATGAACAGCCTACTCGAATGAACAATCTAGGTTTAAATGAACAACCCACCAACAAAAAAAAAAAACAGGTTTAACCACCCCAAAATATGTTGAGCTACTACATCATTGATGTTCTAGTTTGTAACCGTATCGACTGAGTAATTGTTTATTTTGGACAAAAACTTCTACAGTTTTGAACAAAAAATCCTGCATTTTGGACAAACATCTTTAATTTTGACCTCAAAATCTTCAATTTTGACCCCAAAATCCTCACTTCTGGATAATAAATCTTCAGGCTTATTTAAAAAATCTTCCCATTTTGGACCATAACTTTGAAGTTCCGACCAAAGTCTACAACGAAGAACCTTTAGATACGAGGGTGAATTTCTTATAATATCAGGGCCATGCATGCTCGCATGGCCCCCAGCCCACAATAATTTTCAAAGCAATTCAATTTTAAAAGTCCTTTGAAGTTACTTTTTTGCCCGTGCTAATTGGGGAAAATTGGGAAAATTTTGTGATTTTCCTCGAACTTTCGGTAAATCTCCTTGAATTTGCAAAAGTTTTTTTTTCAGTTTTCAGGAAATTATCTTCATTTTCAGGAATTTTTTTCAACTTTGCAAAATTTTCAGGAATTTGAAGGAAATCTTTGTCAATTTGGGGGAAATCTTCATTTTGTGAGAAATTTCCTTAATTTTTGTAAAATCTTCAATTTCTGGGAAATTTTCTTCAATTTCCAGGAAAATTCTTCACTTTCCAGAAATCACTGTCATTTTCGAGATATTTTCAGGAACTGTTGCCAAAAAATCTAACAAAATTTTGAACAATGTTACAAACTTTCCTTCAATTTTATGTAAATAATTTCACAACTTGTCATCAAAATAAAGCATGCCTGCAAGTGGAAATATAAACCCTTTCCGGGAGGGGGGGGATTTTGTAATGATTCTTCACTTACAAAGCTTGTCTCTGTAGGGCTTAAAGGGAGGGTACTTAATGGAAGCCTCTAAATTCTAATTTAGTTCCGAAAGTTTCTTTCTCTCGGTGGACAAAACTAAATAAAACTAAACTTGGTGCAAAATGAGATACATAGCCAGCACCCAGAGTACTGTATAAATTACATACATGCATAAATGTTAAAGGTATGGCTCGAATGAGGGTTAAAAAAGAACAATGTTTCATATAACCAGGAAGCGCCTAGCTTCCTTAAAATTTACTTCTAAGGGTAAAGTGTCATGCCACGCCTCCTGTGCATCACGTAACTGATTAGCAATTCACTCAAACATGCAGGAAAATCTAAGGAAAGACAACAAAAGCCAGGTTTATAGGAAACCAATTTATTCTGCGTGCTTCTTCTGGCTGAGGCAATTATGGAGCAGAAAGAATAATATTTCCCCAAAAAACAACAGCAACAAACAAACACACAATGGCCAGGCTAACACTGGGAGGGACTCTTGCCAAGATACTGTTGGCTCTCGCAATGGCTTGCTTTCTGGAGCGTGACCCAGTGTTAGCCCTTCGTTTTAGTGCATTTTCTTGCTTAGGGGTAACTTAAAGGCCATCTATCGTGATTAAAATGTGGCGGCGTACAATTTATTCCAAAACGATACTGATTGGCCTATCAATGTAAGTGCACATGGTACATTGTATTTCGGCCAATCAAAACACAGGATTTGAATTTCATTTACCTTGTACGTTAGAGACGATAATTGGCCTTTAAGATTTAAGCCGGCAAAAAATACATAAAGGCGCCTGGTTTTAAGGACTGCATGAGATACATCTATACCAGCAGTCCTGCAGTTCTGTCCTTCTGAATGTTCTGATTAAATCTACTAGTTGATCTACAATCTGTAATTCCGTACCACACAGGCTGCCCTAAATGACAAGAAAATGATGTCATCTAATCTCTGGTTTTATAATCAATTATAATATAATTCTGATTATAATTATCCTAATTTATAACTGTTTTATAAATGACAATCAGATCATTTATTCCACAGGTTAATGACGTCTTTGGATTCCAAGCCACGCCCAAATGTATACGTGGCACATTTATTCATTAATCACTTTGATCATAACTTTAACACATTCTAGCTTCACAATATATCTAATGAAAACAGAAAGGCATAATTTCAATAAACCTCCCGTCCATTCCATATATAACGATAAAGTTTGGTAACTTCTTCATTTTCTTCAATTAACTAATGATATTACAAATTCTCTAACAATTTGTCTTGGTCAAGATTCTCTTTGACATTTTCTCGGAAAACCATGCAGGCTTTACTTGATGTATATTTAGGATACATTTCAACCATTGAATGCAAAATAATACTTTTTAATTACTAATTACTATGAGTTTACGATACTTACAGTTAAACATGATGACATTTAATTGGCCACAATGACATTTCCCACATAGGGTAAAGACTTGGGCGAAGATGGTAAATAATTTGGAGCTTCACTCTAAACTGATCAAGTTAAATACGGTATTTTCCAGATGCACACAGCATCCTAACACAGGCACACAGCCTTAAAGTAGAAATACCGCCCCCAATCTTGCCACACCCCTCAACATCTAATGTTTATCACAGCTCTCTGATGCGAGTAAAATGGTCAAATGCCCCGATTTACGGTCATCCACGATTCACTATAACTTTTACAACTATATCTTAACATTCCCTACATTTTATGCAAATGAGATGCACATATAATTCCTAGCGTTCCGATAAAGGACTGAACCATACAAATACAAGCTGTTCTAGAATATTGCCCTCAACATCACTCCCAGATACCTGGATACAATAATACACAGTTTAAGATTACCCAGAATTAATGCTACAGATTGGACAGAGGTGGAACAAACAAGAAACATTCCCTTCTCAAGCAAGTTTTGTTGCAAACTAAATTAATACCTTTAAATAAAATCAACACTTCTAAAGAAACTTACCAGGGCATGGGCTTGTGAAACTCATATTTCACGACACCGACATCATAATTTCAGGGTCGTCGGTATGGAGGGGACCTGAAAACTTTCCCCACGAGGAATGCCAACCCTCTATACCAAGAAATTACCAAGTGCCATGCCCTTGCCCCCACACAATTTGTACAAGCCTAGGGGTGAATTTGGAATAAACAAATAACAGCGTACCAGCCAGAAAATGGGAGGGAAGGGACCAGCATATGTAAATCTGACCCCAATCCTGGACTTTGCTCCCCTTGATAGAATCAATAAGAATTACATGCCGAAAAGTTTCTCTTTAAGCCTACCCGCACCCGACACCCGAGTTAATCCTGAAAATTCAGGTATGGCAATTACCAACCCGACTTTCTGTTCGGTCTATTGTGTTTCCACTCCAAATAATGATTATTTATCTGCCATTCCCATGCACACACACAGTCAAGTAGCCCAAGATTGTTTGTGTGTGTAAGATTACAGAAGCCAGTGCTGAGTAATCAAGGCACTTTTGTGATTGAATAATTAAGTATTAAGTGTATTAGTGGGAGAAATTTGTTTGTATTGTACTGTTTGTATTTGTATGTATGTATGTATTTACATGTATTTACATGTATGTATTTATGTATGTATGTATGTATGTATGTATGTATGTATGTATGTATGTATGTATGTATGTATGTATGTATGTCATGTATGTATGGGTGCACGGGTGGGTGTATGTCTGTGTGTGTATGTATGTAGATGTATGTATGTAGGTGTATGTATGTAGGTGTATGTATATGTAGGTGTATGTATGTAGGTGTATGTATGTAGGTGTATGTATGTATGTAGGTGTGTGTGTGTATGTATGTATGTATGTATGTACATGTATGTATGTATGTATGTACTGTATGTGTGTGTGACGTGTCGGCCAGCTCGTCAACGTTTTATCTCAAGAACGGTACCTTGGATTAATGCCATATGTGGTACACAGATAGCCCTTATGGGCCTTAGATATGCCCTAATATTTTTCATGGTGATGTCATGCATATTAATGAGTATTTGAGGCTTAATGTAAAAATCTTGAAATGTTCATATTTTAACAATCACATGTCTGTTTTGTTTCATATTTGGTACAATTATGATGTTAGCTGGTAATGTTTATTTCATTCAAATGTTCATTTCATTGTATAAAAATGTTGAATTTCATTAATATGCATAGTGGGAGGGACTTGATATGATTCTGCTGAAAAGAGCTTGTAAACATGGTATGTCAGGAAAAGTAAAGTGGATTCATGTCATATTTTGTACATTACCCATTGTCCGTAGATATGTCCTATTATTTTTGGTGGTGATCATGTTATGCATGTTATTGAGTAGGCGGGGCTTAATGTAAAAATCTGGAAATGCTCATATTTATAAAAAAAACATGTTTGTTTTGTTTTATATTTGGTACAATTAGCTGGTTTGTGCATGTTCATTGTTTTTTAAACATTAAATTGTATTAATATGCAGGGCTTAATATGATTTTGCTGAAAAGAACTTGTAAATACGGTATCTCAAGTTGAAAGTTTGATAATCAAATTAAGGCCTATTATCAGACAATCAGGAATACCATGTCTTAAAAAAATGTATTTGCAATGTGTCACAACAGTTTCACTCTTGGTATTACTAAGCTTTGCAATTTCTATAAATCCAGAATGATAATCAAGTATCAATAGATAGATCAACAAATCAGCACCCAATTTTGACCTTGGGCGATCTGGAGTGTCATGAGCTATCATTGGCTCTTTAGCATTTTGGAATTGAGATTGATTGCATGTTGAACATTTAGATACCAAATCTTCCAATTTCAGCATTCATATTTGGCCAATAAAGCACATCTCTGGCTCGTTTTTCATACTTTTCTATGCCAAGAGCATTTCTTTTCTCAAAACAGATGGAATAATTATTCTATTATTCTTAAAAATCAAGTTATCAGTTATTGATAGTTCATGTTTAATGTTCCAATATGGTTTAACACACAATGGTGTTTCGCTCTCACAGCCGGCCATTTATTCTGATTGTCATTTTAAGCTGTTGCAAAACTGGATCAGCTTGTGTTGCTTCCTTGGGTTTCTCATCAGATGTTAGCAAAACATTAACAAAAGCAATGTCAAATTCCTATTCACCAAGATTATTTTGCAGGTATCTGCAAACTGCAGGAGACAATGTATTCACAATGTACAAATCTCTCCCGGGGTGAAACTTTATGGAAAGAAGTTATTTCTGAACAGTTATAACATTCGTTGCAGTCTAATGGGAGTTTGGTACCGAGGTGAAAATTGCTTCCAAGGGTTTATGATTAGTTTCAACTTCAATTGAATGTTGTCCAATTAAGTAATCATGAAAATGCTCACATCCAAAAACAATTGCCAACAATTTATTTTTTAGTTGTGCATATTTTGTTGACATTGTGTCAGTGCTTTTGACTCATACTCAATAGGGTTGTCATTCTGCAGCAAGACTGCCCCCAGTCCTTTTGAACTTGCGTCAACTGAAATCTTGACTGGTTTTGACGTATCAAAATAGCTTAACATGGGCATATTTGTAACCATATGCTTTAGTCTGATATAAACGTGAATTTGTCCATTCCCAGATAACATCTTGTGCAAGTAGATCCCTCAGCATTTTGCTTTCTGCCGACAAATTTGGTAGAAACTTTGATAAATAAATTATCATTCCCAGAAATGGCACAAGTTCTTCTTTGTTCTTTGGTATTTTTATTTCTGTAACGGCTTTTACTTTTTCTGCATAGGGTTTGATTTCTTTGTCACTTAAGATATGTCCAATATATTTGATCTCCTTTTGCAATAATTGGCATTTGTCTTTGTTCAGTTTAATGTTCTTCTCTTTTACTCTTTCGAGCACTTGTTGAAGTCTGTGATCATGTTCTTCTTAGGTTTGCCCCCAAACCAATATGTCGTCTACGACAATTTCAATGCCCTCCAAATCTTCAAATATTTCTGACATGGTTTTTTGGAAAACTTCTGGCGCGGAACAAATTCCAAATGGCAATCTGTTGAATTTATGCCGACCAAATGGCGTATTAAACATGCACAGTTGTGCACTGTCGTCATCCAATGGCACTTGCCAATATCCACTACTAGCATCTAAAACCGAAAAAACTTTTGCGTTTGGCATTCTCGATGCGATTTCCTCTACAGTTCTCATTGGAAAATGCTCTTGCTTAATAGCTCTGTTCAAGTCCTTTGGGTCAATACAAATCCTAATTTTGTTAGGCTTGACAACAGTTACCATACTGTTGATCCACTCAGTTGGTTCGTCAACTTTCTCTATTACTCCCAAGTCTAACATTCTGTTAAGTTCTTTCCTAACTTTAGTTCTTAGAGAAACGGGCACTCTTCACGGCGGATGCACAACTGGGCTAACATTAGGATCAATACTATTGTGGTGTTTGATTACGTTAATACATCCTAAACCTGTAAATACATCACTATTCTCCTTGAGAATGCTTTCATTTTGTTGCAATGTTTTTGTGTTTGCTGATTTTCTACTCTGAGAATTCCATCAACAAGATGCAGTTCATTGCATGTGTCCAGTCCCAACACATTAGCAACATCTCTCAATCGGCACATCTTTTCCTTCAGAGGCATAGCTAAGAATTTTTATTGGGGGGTGTGAAGGAATATTTCCTGATAAAATGTTTAACGCCCCAGTGGGGGTCCAGTGGGTGAAGCCCCCGGAAGCTCTGTAATTTTAGGCATTTTATGGCTGATATTTTAACTAAAATCAACACAGATTTACACAGCAATATCACCCCAAAACAGCATGGAAATTTAACTATATAGTTAGGCCCCTATATGTTTCTAATATCATGGGGACTTTTTGTTTTAAAATTGAAACGCCAGCGTTCATTTAGGTACCATATGTTATGAACTACAGAAGAAGCAAAAACGCAAAATACACTTTTTAATTGTTCTTCTCAAATGGCGTGGGATCTAGGCGCCCGCCTTAGGGCCCTTAGTGGGGTCCAGGGGCAAAACCCTGGTAGGCATCCAGGGGGGAAAAGCCCCCGAAGCTCTGCGATTTTAGGCTTTTTATGGCTGATATTTTATCTAAAATCAATACAGATTTACACAGCAATTGATATCACCCCAAAACAGCATGGAAATTTAAGTATTTAAGCCCTTATACGTTTCTATTTTTTATGGGGACTTTTTGTTTTAAAACTGAAACACCAGCGTTTATTTAGGTACCATTTGTTTTGAACTACAGAAGAAGAAAAAAACGCAAAATATTTTTTTTTGAAATTGTTTTTCTCATCACTATTGACCCACAAATATTTTGCTTCGTATTGCCATGGCTTATCTCTACAAACACTCTTGTTAACTTATCGTGTACCAGTCAATTCACAATTGATGATGGAAGCCAGTGGTCTATGAAAATCTTAATCTGGATTTCTGTCTCAGCATCCCCAGTCCGGGTCCCGTTGGTACCTGGTAGGCCTACAGGTAAATGATGAGCTTCATCGGTACTGACTTCCGTAACTTTCACGCTCTTTCTAAATCCTGATGCAGCTGCCGCTGCCACAAATGGATTACCTGGGGCATTGACAGTTTCAAATGGTATATGCACTCCTTTTGAAAATAGATCCCTATGATATTTTACATTATGGTTTTTCCGATAGTCATCATCAAATTGTCGGTTACACAGTCCACATTGTAACTTAGTTCAGACAGGTTTTTTGCGTGTTTCTCCATCCTGACCGTGACAAAACTTGCTTTCTCGTAATTGTTATACCAGGGATTTCTTATGATTATACCATTCGATTAAACAAAATTTACGAAGTTGATGAAAAGTGGGACTCGGAAGATCCTCTACCAACTTGCAGCAGCCACAAGTTGCCATGGTTATAAGGAACCGAGAGCGTTATCTGATCTCTTTTACTGTAAAACTGGTTGAAACAATAGCTTCAATCGTGATTCAATTCAACAAGTTGAAAACAAGATCTGCAGTCTTGTACAGACAAGAAGTTAGTTAATGTGTTTAATCATGTGAATATGATTTTTTCTCTGTAAACTGAGAACAAAGAATTAGCGGTAAACATGAGTTGATGAAGTTTCGTTTTTAAGGTTATAAATAATTAAGTTTCCCGACAAAGTTCAAATTTCCCCCACATAACTATTATTTATTTTTTTGGCAATGCTTTTATTTCCGATTGTTCATCTCATTAGGAAGATCGGTGAAAATTTTCCAACAAAGTCACCATTTCCCTACAAAAATCACGGTTGTACGGGTCACGGTATACTCTTTGCAATAGCTTAAAAACGGCGTGGTGAACCTATGTTATGGGAGTGGAAAAAGCATAGGTATTAGTATTACGCTTAATGTTTTGCACATCCAAAATTTCCCAAATGTCTAGGATTTTTCTCCCAGCCGTTTGAAGTTCCGCACGTACGTTATAGGTATGGAGGCTGAAAAATGTGTCTGTGTTAATGGCGCTGACCATTGGTCAAATGTTCCCATTAATGGGAACAAATTTGTTCCCATTAATAGGCATGCTACTGGACTGTACTCTACCACGCGGCGATATTATCGCCGTTTTGGGTGCCCCATCTTTGGCCCCGCCTCCCGAGCGCATTTTCAAAAGAGTGCTGGTAGAGTAAGGGTTAATCAACCCGCGACATATGCGCCAACCCGAAAATATAGGCAGCATGATCCCGGTGGGCGGCCCAGCGGGTCCCGAAAGTGGAAGGGGCCCGACTTTTCTGCCTGGAAGACAAAGGCCCCTTCAATAATCACGCCTTGATTAACCCTTACTCTACCACGCGGCGATATTATCGCCGTTTTGGGTGCCCCGTCTTTGGCCCCGCCTCCCGAGCGCATTTTCAAAAGAGTGCTGGTAGAGTAAGGGTTAACACGGGCATATTCGTAACCATTTGCTTTAGTCTGTAATAAACATTGGTATGTGAATTTGTCCATTCCCAGATAACATCTTGTGCAAGTAGATCCCTCAGCATTTTGCTTTCTGCCGACAAATTTGGTAGAAACTTTGATAAATAAGTTATCATTCCCAGAAATGGCAAACATGTAAGTTCTTCTTTGTTGTTTGGTATTTCCATTTTTGTAACGGCTTTTACTTTCTCTGCATCGGGTTTGATTTCTTTGTCACTTAAGGTATGTCCAATATATTTGATCTCCTTTTGCAATAATTGGCATTTGTCTTTGTTCATTTTAATGTTCTTCTCTTTTACTCTTTTGAGCACTTGTTGAAGTCTGTGATCATGT
>JAIGNY010001354.1:12500-41715 GCA_020152595.1 Chiridota heheva | reverse complement strand
ACTTTATGAAAGCATTTGTCAAAGTCTCTCATGGAAGGCTTATACACAACTTGAAATTGTACAAAATTAGTGGTATAATCGTTTCTTTTTGGTCGCAAACAAAATGTACTCATCAGTGGTGAATGTTCGGAGTGGAAACCTGTTAGAAGTGGAATACCTTAAGGGTCAAATTTAGGACCGATTTTTTTTTGTACTTTATATATGATCATCCTCTTTCACTTCAAAATAATAGTACATTATTTGCTTGCTAATGACACCAAAGTATATCATGAGATAGTATCAACAGCAAATTGTAGAAACTTTCAGAATGATATTTTTCATATGTATAAATGGTCTGGAAAATAGATGCTACGTTTCCATCCTGATAAATGCAAAACTATGAGAATTGGTCGATCATCTGATGATAGGTATGATTATAAGATGTTTGAAAATGGCAATCCAGTGGAACAATCAAATAGTGAAAAAGATATTGCAGTTACAATTGATGACAAGCTCTCATTTGAAAAGCACATCACTGATAAAGTAAACAAAGCAAACTCAGTCATGGGTGTCACAAGAAGATCTTTCATATACTTGGATTGTACAACATTCACACTTTTGTATACAAGTCTTGTACGTCCTCATTTAGAATATGCCAACCAGGTATGAAATCCATTTTGAGAACACTTTGATATGATAGAAAAATACAAAACAAATTCCTGGATTAAGAGACCTATCTTATGAAGAGAGATTAACAAAATTAGAGCCTACGCTCAGTTATCGACAAGTCCGTGGGGATATGATTGAAACTTATAAGATACTATCTGACAGGAGTATGAGAAGGTATTTAATGTTTTACCTCTAATACAAAGCTCTCTCACTCGTGGGCACAGTCATAATATCTTCAAGAGAAGAACAAGGTTAAATATCAAAAATAATATTTTCTGGAACAATTAATCTTATGATGTTTTTGAATCACAAAGTATTCAGGCCTTTGAAAGAAGGCTGGGTAAATTTTGGATCAATTAGCCAATGAAGTACAGTTATGCTGAAAGCATCAACATCTTTGTTACAGTAATACTGAAAGCAACAACATCTTTTTGCAGAATTCGATGTTTCAGAAGAGGCTGGTACAAGAGGAACTGAAGAGTCGTCTACCAGAAAAGGATCTGTAAGAATACCAATGGGACGTTTCCTTCTTTTCATTAGTAAATGTATTTTCATATAATACCAATCGTGCTGCTTACAAAACTCCATGCTTGCGCTTATATATGGTTCGAACCATTAGGCTTATGAGGCAGATGTTTATTCCCAGTTTCAATGGCGCAAGCGGATAACATCACATGCTGGGCCCCACTTGACGGAACGCTAGTCCTAGTAATACAGTAAGCATACTGCGACCGGTCGAAGACTTTTATTTATGAAACACGTAAATATTTTCTTAAAAGCTGATTGGTTATTGTTGTAAAAAGAGGTGTGGCTATACTGGCGATTAAGGGGGGGTTTTTTTCTTTCTTTTTTCAGTTTTGCATTAACTTTATAACAGTTTGATGTTGAGGTCTGGGTAACTTTCCCTTATTCTCCTGTCCCTTTTATAATTGTCCGCAACACCTTGTCTAAAACCTTCTTGTTATTCTGATGTGAGTAACAGTCTACCACTAAAAACCTATATCGGAGACATGTGAACAGTTAATTATTGCCATTTTTTTTATGTTATGCCCTCTCAAATTTCTGTGAAAACGTTTATGGTTGGTCGAAATGTGTATACAATCACCGACCATGCACCAACAAGCCAATCAATTACCTCCGCCGCAGTGACGTAAATATCATAGGGGTCGAGTAAATTACTTGAAATAAAAGGATTTTACAAATTGTCTTTTTTGCCAAATGGACATTTGTTTCCGGGGTCTGCATTCAGGGTTTTTACCGTCGTCAAAAATGTTAATGGCTCTTCTGTCCGCATGAAAATGTAATTCGCAGCAAAGGTATTTTCATATAATCCAATCGTGCTGCTTACAAAACTCCATGCTTGCGCTTATATATGGTTCGAACCATTAGGCCCATGAGGCAGATGTTTATTCCCAGTTTCAATGGCGCAAGCGGATAACATCACATGCTGGGCCCCACTTGACGGAACGCTAGTCCTAGTAATACAGTAAGCATACTGCGACCGGTCGAAAACTTTTATTTATGAAACACGTAAGTATTTTCTTAAAAGCTGATTGGTTATTGTTGTAAAAAGAGGTGTGGCTATACAGGCGATTAACGTTTTTTGTTTTGTTTTTTTTGTTCACTTTTGCATTAACTTTATAACAGTTTGATGTTGAGGTCTGGGTAACTTTCCCTTATTCTCCTGTCCCTTTTATAATTGTCCGCAACACCTTGTCTAAAACCTTCTTGTTATTCTGATGTGAGTAACAGTCTACCACTAAAAAAATATATCGGAGACATGTGAACAGTTAATTAATGCAATTTTTTTTATGTTATGCCCTCTCAAATTTCTGTGAAAACGTTTATGGTTGGTCGAAATGTTTATACAATCACCAACCATGCACCAACAATTCAATCAATTACCTCCGCCGCAGTGACGTAAATATCATAGGGGTCAGGCAAATTACTTGAAATAAAAGGATTTTACAAATTGTATTTTTTGCCAAATGGACATTTGTTTCCGGGGGTCTGCATTCAGGGTTTTTACCGTCGTCAAAAATGTTAATGGCTCTTCTGTCCGCATGAAAATGTAATTCGCAGCACTAGGCCTATATTTGACATACTTGGCTTGAATTAAGAAATATGCCCACTTACCTTTAATTTTGAAATTTCGAAAAAGATTCTGCAAAATTCAAGGTGTGGTAGCGTTTATTATATTTATCCAAGATATTATTATATTCATGTAAGATAATGCGATTTGTACTTCTTGCGACATTTCAGGTGATGCGTAGTTCCTCTGTGGAAGGCGGTGCTATTTTTAAAAATCAAAACCACCTTTCCAGGTATATCGTGGCGCTAATTTCGCATCTTAGTATCGATGCCACGTACACAATTATGCGTTAACTTAGTAGACTGCCGTAACATTTTGAATACAAGGGGGTGAACCAGCAAGCGAGAACAAAATCAAAAAGCGGCCGATCGGCCAAGATGAGAAAATATCAATTTCACATTAAATATTTTTTATTTATTATGGTATCTTTAAATGTTTATAATATAAATTGTCTAATATATCTATAACTAATATATCTATAAAGACGTGTCGCAAAACATCCTGAAGTGATAAAATGGACCTGTTTCTAAACATTTCAAATAGAATGATATTGAAAAACCATTGTTTAAAAAGAGCTGCATACCATAAACGTTGTACATTAAAGCCGCAAATATTTAATGAATGTCTATGAACCAATACAGGTAACATTATACCATTAGCTACATTTGTTTTAAATGATCTAAACAGATCTTTGCAACGTCACCTGAAGATAAAATTTCGTCAAAAGAAATTTACTTTATGCATCACCAATAAATCTGAAACATACTAGTAACGTGACCTCCGCGGCGGTAATTGATTGGCTTGTCGGTGATTGTGTCAATATTTGAGCCAATCAGAAACGTTGAATTATACTATATTTTGTATCTCCATGTAATCCATGTAAGCACATATCTGACGTTTACTTATTGCGTATGATATAGGTTTTGATTTATTAGACATTAATGGTAAAATTCTGGTGATAATCTGATATACTTCTTGATTATATTATTTTTAATTTTAATCCGTGTTTTCATGTCATATTGAAGAATTGCGGCAAATTGTGATTGTTTACGAGTTGTGGGGTCGGTACCATATATAGAAATATAACTTTTACTAATCCATTCTAGTTACCGGAATTTTGAAAATAATTTTTAAAGATTACTTACGAAATAAATTTGTACTGAATTTGATTTGAGTTGAATACGAACTGTTTTTGTTCAACCAACCAATAAAATATACAATACATACAAGTCGATACAAACATGAATAAATATCATTAATATGGGGCACTCCAAGAAAGGCGTTGTCTGTAGATAAGATACCTCTTGGAAAATCCACAACCATTCAAACACAGAATAACAAAAGAGAGGGGAAAACCAGTAATGTACTTGAAAATGAAAGACAAGAAGGTAAAATGCAGTTTATATTAGTTAATATGTTCTTAATATGGTAATATCATCGACCATTATAATTAACTAAATGATACTTTAGCTTCTCTTTAATCATGAAAAGTTATCATTTGTACATGTAATGTAACTGTAATATATATTTAGCATATAATCAAAACTTTAGATAATGGAGGAAGGATTTTATTTTAAAGAGTTATACGAGGAAGTACATCCAAATTTTGTCGCAAATCAAGTTCATTTTTTAAAATGGTGTCTACATTTAAGAATTGGTCAAAAACTAATATTGGGAATAAAAATGTGTTCGGCTATTTGGTATCTGTGACTATGTCGTATAAGAATGAGAAATACAGTTAGATATTGATTTATTTTAAATGATTAATTTTATTAATTTTAAGGTCTTAATGTAATAAATTATCCTGCAAATGCTTTTCAATCCCCTACAAACGTCACTTGAATATGAAGAAGTTTGAATCTTCATAATGACCACAATCAGAATTTAGCAGGAGAAAACTATCTAATGGTTTTTCAGTGACGAAAAATTAGGACAAAATTTTAAAGAATTGTATTTACAATTTTGAGCTGTCCTCTCTCTCATACATCATCAAGTTTGAATAGATTGTCATTTTTTTGTTTAACCATAACACGGAAACTGCAAATGGTTTTGATTTGATGTACGTTTAAGGCGGAGCTATTATGGGTTAAAAAGAATGTGTCACTGTATCCGATATCCACAAATTATGTGAAGTAACCTCCCCTTCATCCTTCGCTCGGCTTTAAACGTATACATCTCCGAAATATCAAGGCTCACAGTTTTACCAAGGTGCTGCCATTTTGTTTGCATTTAGGTTTTCACTTATTGACCCCTTCAAATTTCATGTGTTTCTTTGGGATCCTTATATATCTAGGTAGTGCATGAATTTATTGATTTAAAGAAAACAAAAGCTTAGTCAGATAATTGACTATAAGTAATTAGCAAAGGCGACTATGAATATAGATACAATATCTAACGAATTATTGGTTGCTGTGTCAAAACTTGACTGATTTTCAGTCATTTCTACATGAATGTTAGAGAATTTAAACTTAACATTAAAAGGAAAAGCATTTCAACTGCACCATTTCTGCACCAGTTTGTTCGACAAGTTTACAGATTAATGGACAACTTAGTGTTTCGCCCACGAAGAGGAGGGACCATTCCTTAAAACTGTGTATTGTTTAAACTTCCAACTAAAAGTTGCAAGGGTCAAGTCCCATCTGTACCCGCGTAGTAAGGCCCTGTTGTTTAAGTCTTCTCACCATTTGGTGTTGTCCTAACCTAATCATTTCTTTAACTAGCTTCTTGCTAGCAAAATATATTTCAATACTACGGCATATGACCCCGGATCACTACAAAAAATAATGGAGGTAATAACAATCTGAGTGGCTCTGTCGCATCTTCACGGCTGATCTCTTATTGGAAGGGGTGACATGCCATGCGTGACATAGATTTCTTGGATCACATTGATGTGTGTTCTAATTCTTGTTTTCAGCAGCTGCAAATCCTCCCACATCCGGTCCCTTTTTACGCCGTTGCACATTTTATCCACTATCTGCTGATACGTGAAGAATTCAGCCGTTTTCAATTCACTCTGCAAAAAACAGAAATGTTAAATTACATTTGAAGATATAGGGACGATTTTATATACGTCAGAAAGAACTCTCTAATAATCTTTAAATAACGACAAAAGCCTGTAGTTTTGGATAACCAAAGTTGAAAGAATTTATTATGTATCCAAATTATCTGAATTAGAAATGTGATATATCCGTTTGTTTTTAGAAGTGGTAATAGGCCTATGAATTGTTTTAAATACTATATCATTCTTTGTTCCTAAAGTTTTTCTCTCGAAGAATTTGAAGGGTTGGGTGATGTCCGTCACGTGACTTGGCAGCCATTTTGACAAATTCATCTTAAAATCGAGTTTATCATATGATGGCTGTGACTCAAAGTACCCTTTCATATGTAAGTCACCTGTGTGATGTAACATCATATCTATTCTGATTTCAGTCGCTTCTACACAAATGAAACATAACTTCAGCTACCTGTGTGATGTTTCTCTCAATCCAACTATGGGTTTTTCCTTTCGTCATTGAGTATATGGTTTCTCCAATGGTTCTCATGGACACCGTATCCTGTGGAAGACTGGCAAAAATTCTATAACATACACAGGATACATTCAACGCTCTGCGAAAAAAATTGATAGCGATGCAATCGGGCTTTTCTGTTGTTAAAACCTGATGTAATTGAAAGGAAGTTGTACTTTTAGTTTGTTTTTCATATTGTTTTGCAAAAATGCGCTTAAAGAACAGTCCGAAAGGAAACATAAGTACTTAATTTTCTTGAAGAAAATATGCTGTAAAGCCATGGAATCAGGTTTAATCAAAATCAGTTTGAAATTTACTGGCAGCATGTTGAATTTCAAGACTTTATTATGAACCAATTATTCCAAATTTTCTGTTCAACTTTTAAGCGAAAGTATATGATTTTAATTGAATTTTACAATCCCTGATCATACAAGTCAACGGGAACAACAGCGAATTTGGCGATGCTACGATATACGTGTTGGTATCACTTGCCGATCCATGCGTAGGCATTCTTGTCATTTCGTGCTCATCGCTTCCAGTAATCTATGCCTATGGCCATAACTCTGTACCTCAAAGAAGACTTTTCAGAAATAGTATATACTTTTTTACAAACTTTTCAACTTTAAAAGTTTATATAGGGATTTCATCACATGGCTCCAACTCCCCTGGAAGCCATTTTGCAGGGCAGGGCGTCGTTGCGTTTCACGCGTCTTCACACAGTTCAGTCACATCACATGTACAAAAAACATATTGCATGCTAACCTACCTGTACCAGTTCAACAAACTTTACTGATTGAATTTTGTTTTCACTTCCAATTTTACTTCATATGTTTCTGAAGTTTGATATATTCGCCGAGTATACGAAGAGTGACTTTAACGTTAACGCCAGCTGATTATTCGTTATACTCAGACAAAGCCTACAAACCTGATATAAAGTGCTCGCTGCAAATCCTAGTGTGAACCGTAGGTTGAAAGCTGTCGCGTCGTACATCAGAAACCCACTTCAACTGTCAATCAGGGTTAGATGGATTCGATCAAACGTCTTTTTATTCACCGGCACACGTCTATTACTGCAAACAACGGCACAGTAAGATCCGGCATAATCATGTTTTACAAATAATCTTACATAACCACATGCAAACGTATATCAATCTAATTAAATGTACATCATACGACAGTCTTCCTCCCCTACAAAATGTTGATGTGAACAAAGCTATGTTACCTCATGACATCAGCCAAATCACCCTATAGACTTTTCAATCAAACTTACTGCAAGAACATAGCAACCTCACCGATGACAGTACCGTCCTCGACCGCCGTTCCCGTAATTTGGACCTGGTTGTCAATCAAAGCCTGTATTGTTTTGTTCTTGACAGGGTCCCGATTGTAGGCATCTCTAATGATCTTTGAAAATGTAAATATACTTGAGTAAAGAGATAAGAAGGAGCATTGGAACCAGCTATCAAAACCTTTGTATAATAACAAATATCTTTCATCTAGAGAACGCACCTACTACCATAGCACTAATTAAAGCCATATTCGCCCAATACCTAAACTGTAGCGCAAGAACCTAGGCATGGGAATGGGTGCCAAGACCCTCAATATTCTTCTCACAGCGAAACATGAATTACCCCTTTCATAAATAATACGGGGTGGCTGAAATAGTTTATACAGAAAATAAGAGACCCATCTCCTGTTATTCTTGCGTTTCAGTCTTTAGAATGAAGTTAACTTCAAATGGTTTGAGGTATGTTTCAAATTCATAATCTCAATGTCAGATGCAGCTTTGTAATTGTAGAGTTGTAGAGTATACAAACAAAACCAAGTTCGTAACAATACAAAGACATTATTCTCACAGTCTAAAATCAGTTTCCACGAAATGCATACGGGAATCTTCCTTCTTTAATGGTATTAATCGTATTTTCATGTTAAGCTTTCCCTGATGCCTACAAAGCTACATGCTCTATTATGTAGCAGAAATATGTATACTAGATATTCAACTTACCTTGATGTATCCATGAATGTCGTCTTTGAAAAAGTGAAACCCGTCTTTGAAGAAGAGATCTGGGGTTATATAGGTCAAAAGGTGAAACGAAAGAATTAAACACCATCAATAAAATATATCGTATTTGGACACCGTTCAAATCTTTCGACATTTAAATTATTCCCTGGTTGCATTTGTAATAGTAGGTAGGTAGGTAGGAAGGTAGGTAGGTAGGCAGGTTGGTAGGTAGGAAAAATGAGAAAATGTCGTACTAATGTTTCTGCAACATTACAGTATTATGTTTCTGCAACATTATATTATTAGTATAATGGTGTAAATACATTATAACAAAAATGTTGGGAAAACGATTTGTGTTTATGGGTAGGTAGGTAGTGTCTCTTACCGAGCAAATCAAACATAACCTGCTGTGACGCAGTTAAAAGATGTCTGTGTCGATGTCATTCCCATCTCTTATTACTGGAAAAAATCCAGAAATCTATGTGGATACGAAATACCTTTGTTGCTTGAGAACTGCAGCTTATTTATCAGAGCCTTGGGATCGCGGTCTAAAGTAATAATACAGAATAAGAATGATATTAGTTACAACATTTTATCATTATTAAAAAAAAGTCATTGCCATTCTCACGGGAAGCGCCAACGGGTAGTAGAGTCCAGATATAAAATATCGTTGGGGCAATGTTTGACCAACTTTGGCAATCGTTGGCAACCATTGACAAACAATCTTTAAATATTATGCCAACTTAAACAAGGGAATCGTTGAGCATGTGTTCCTATTAGTTAACAGTTGACTCAACATTTGCCAACGAGCAGCTAAACCACAGTCAACGTTGGTGCATCAGAATTGTGCTACCAGGAAGAGGAATACAACTATACAAGGGCAACCTTATACGGTGACTAGATTCATCTCTTACATTGATAGTGCAATATAAAAATATCAGAATTAAATCAGGAATATTCCCATGAATTTTCATTTTTTCATATATAATAAAGAAAATTTGTAGAAACAAAGTGGTAAAAAAACTATGTTAATATCTTATTCCGTTTAGAAGTTATAACAATTAAAGAGTAGAAAATGTTCTTAAAAACACCTCGTATAGTATGTCCTTCAGCTTGGTGATGTCATCAAGGCAAATCCAGCACATTTCTTATGTATTTCTTATCAATTTAATTACACTTTTTTACATTATCGAACAGCACTTTTGGTTCATTATAGAGATATGGTGGAATATATAAGTTACAAGAAAAAATTTTTTGTTTTTCTTGGTGTACATTCACATTAACAATGATAAAACATCCAAATCATTTTTCAAGAATTACGAAAGACTTTTGTTGAAATTGTTTCTATGTCAATCAGTCACTTTTATCCAAATTCAAAATAATTTAAAATTTCGTAACTTCTAAACGGAATAAGATATTAATTCTTTCACCACTTTGTTTCTAAAACGTTTCTCTATCATATATGATAAAAAGAAAATCCATGAGAATATTCTTTTAAATTATTATATTATTTCAAATTTATATCATTTCGCCTTTGTCCAAAGTACAATATAATTCTAACAATAGCTCAGTTGACGTCATCTTAACAACATTTCATTCGTGTGTGAAATGCTTGAGAGTATGAGAATTTAACAAATCGAAACCGAAATAGAATTATTATCAGGATTCTTTTAGATTTATGATCAAATAAATGCCAGGTTTTATGTCAAAATATGTTTTTATGTTGTGCGTTTTTAAAGCTTAAAAGATTTGTTGCCAGCGAATGTCCATATTATGCGACAGATGAAAAACCGATAAACCGATAACCGATGATACCGATCTGTATCAGCAGATCAGTTTTATAACTCTTTTAGAGAAGGCTCCATAATCGAAAATTCGACTTACCTACTTATTGATATGAGTTGAAGTTTATTTTCTATGCGATCGGACAATCATTGTTTTGATATATATATATATATATATATATATATTATTATATCTTATTATTTATTTTTTATGTTATTTCTTATCTTGAATTATGGAGAAAACAAATTTGAAATGTTGGTACATTTGTAACATTGTATATTTGGCTGAAGACTGTTTGATTGTTTGTTAAATACAGAATTTGTTATTCATGAGCAGGAACATTTATTTCCGTATTTCAGTCTTTTGGACCTACACAAACATTTGTAACATTGGTAGGACTGTTTGATTGTTTGTTAAATAGGCTATATTGAATCACGTATTCTCATTCAAACAATTGTGGTAGTACATGAATAATGTAACAGTCAGAGAAATATCCTTAGGGAGACATCTTATTTTTCTGATTCTAGAACGAATGATTACCCAAGAAATAACACAAGCTTGTATTATCCAATTTAGAGCCATTAATATTGATCAACAATGGTTCATAGTATTCTATTATTCAATTACAGGGTAAATCCTATTTAATATTCACGTATAAAATTATTGGTTTGATAAATGTTTAAGCATGACAAATCTGGGAATCAAAACAAATGAAGACAAAAAACTTTCTTCAAAACCATTGTTTTTTTTGTGGAGTTATTACACTTTTAGATATTCAAACTTTTATCATTTCCAAAGCGTGACAACTTCTACAACCATTTTCAGTTCGTCTACAATTTTACGCATCTGGGTGATCTTTAAAATGAAGGATCTTCTTGACTGTAAATCTAATTTTCAAAACAATAAAGAAAATTATCACGAATTTTAATCAAATGCATATTAAAATCTTAGAATTCAAAAGGATTAGTTCAGTGGTCATCTTATCTAAACGAGGACTGTAATAGAAACACACCGGTGGAGAGAATCGTTGATTTCTTATTACCTTAGAAGATATTTAAGTTTAAAGCCTTATCTGTGTAGAAATGACTGGTGTAGTAAATCTTTTTTGGAAGGTTATTGCCCTAATCCTCACTTTCTTAAGAATTGTTAATAAACTTTCAAGAAAATTGATTTAACTTTTTCAGTTTGTTGCTCAATTGTTTTAAAATTATTTTTGCTCAAACTGACTTCAGGTAGTAAATCAAATTTACTCTATTACACTTTACTACTTTGCTGACGTATCCAATAGTTTTTAAGCCGCAAAATTCACAGGAAAGTATATAATAAAATACTAAAAGCGAAGTTAGTGCGATAATCCTCACTTTCTTACTTGCTAATGTACTTGAAAGAAAATGTATAAACTTTTTCAGTATTTGAATTATATTTACTCAAACTTTCTTCAGATAATAATTTAATGTATTATATTATATTTTAATGCTTTTCTGACGTATTCAATTGTTTTTAAGCCGAAAATCATAGAAAAGTATACAAAAGGAAGCTTAAAGAGAAAACTGAGGATGTGATTTCAGAACTTTAATCTATCTTCTTAGCGGACTAAGATTTTTGAACCTTTTTAACTTTTTGTATCTTTTGAAATCTTCTTTTATGTAAGCTGGACTAGCTTCACGACCGAACTAATTCTTTGATAAATTAAGCCGATGTATCTTCTACTAAACCTTTCATAGATCTTTGAAGCTAGCGAATAATAATGGACAAAGTTCATGCTATTATACCTGAAGGCTGCTTGTCAAGTCTAACGAAGGCAGTGAAATTGCCCGTCAAAAGTAGCATCACAAACTTGGGAACTACATAGAAAAATAAAGAAACGTACAAGCTTTGGTAGGAAGCATTTAATGGTCCGCAGTACACATGAAAGTCAAGCATGTCGCTAATCGAATAATCATTTAATCTCTTCAATATCATCGCATAGAACAAACAGCTTTCAAAAAGAAACTGAAAGAATGAAGATATAAATTATTTCCAGGGCGATACGGGTTTTTCTCCAATGAGGAAAAATGGGAACAGGAAACATGTCATTTTTTGCAAAGCGTAAAAATGATACCTGGTCTGTTTATCAGAAAAACCTTTTAAAAGAATTAATCAACAAAGAACTTGAATAATAGGAACCAAGCTTCCACTCCAAGAAAGACATTCAGTTTGATATTGCCTGGTGACCATGTTCATACCAATTAGATGACTGGACGAGTGATTGAGAAAAAACTATTGTTCACTGGGCATGGGCGACTGACCATAGAGGTAACCTATTGAAGGAACTTGCAACTCAATAATAGATAGGAAAGGCAGTATCAAATGATTGGTTTATGGGATTTAGTTACTGTAGTTATACAAAGTAACGTTTTTTCTTATTTTTATCAGAGTGATTGATTGTAAAATCCTCCAATGAAGGAGGGGACATACTTTGGTTTTCAATTTTTGTTTGTTCCAATACGGAGAGGAATACTGCCGAAGATGCCACTGTAATTATATTGCAGCCAAATAACGAGCAAGTCCATCGATTGATGAGCTAAATAAAGTTAAATTTAATGGTAGAGACTCACCTTTGCATACAAATTCCACGAGATATTTCCATGTGCTGTGCAATACCTGTTTCACGAGAAAAATCATCGCTCTGAAAAAATCATCAAAAAAAATCAAAGTTAATTGATTATATGAAGATGTGTTTAAATGGCGAGTTTTGATTAAAAGAGTATTAGTTTGATGGTCAGAAACGTTTGACAAAGGACAATACAAAATGAAAAAGAGAATAGTTCCCCAAATTATGATTTTAATGTAATATTTTACCATTTTGTCAATTTTCATTCCTCTCCTTCAAATGAATAAACTACCGTGACACACCAGACATGACGCGACGGCGCCATAGGCGTAGGAACTGGTGGGGGGAAGGGAGGGCACCCGATGTTGCAGTTACCTACATGGTGCTCATAACTAAGTCATTTTTTTTACATTTGGACTAGTGTTGTAGCACATCTTTGTGCCCCACCCATCCCATGAAGAACATGTTCCTACGCCTATGTACAGTGCACATGAACACCAATGATGTACCCTTCTGATACTGATTTCCAGAAAGAACATATCTTAATATGGGATTAATCTTAGATTTGTATTGATAACTCATTACACGATCCAGGGATGATATAACATGACTTTGGTAACATACAGTATGTGGTGGGTGGAAGAAGCACAGATGAGTGTTAAGTGGTGGGGCCAGTGGCGTGATGGGTCATATTTCACTGCTCAAAAAGCTCATAAAAGAAACACATTGAGTACATAGAAGTAAATTGTCATGATTCGTTTAGAATATTGCTTAAAATCAGTGTTTTGAATCTAAAAACCGTCAAAGCCTGGAAGTGGTCTAGAAGGGCGAAGCCTCCAGTAGCGCTCCTTTGGTAAAACTTCTTGATAATTAAGGAAAATTTTCCAAATATTGAATGAAAATAAAAGAAGTTTCCTGAAAATAAAAGGAATTTCCGAAAAATTTAGAAAATTTTCCTAATATTAAAGAAAACCTTTCCAACAATTAAAGAAATTTTCCGCAAAATGAAAGAAATTCCCTGAAAATTGAAGAAAACTGCTAAAATATTAAAGAAATTATCACAAAAAATTTCCGAAAATGAAGGAAATTTCCTGAGAATTGAAGAAAACTGCCAAAATATTAAAGAAAATATTACAAAAATTGCCGGAAAATGAAGAAAATTTCCCGAAAATTAGAAAAACTTTCTCAAATATTGAAGAAAATATCCTAAGATAAAGGAAATTTTCTAAAGTATGAAGAAAACAAAAACGTCCCAAATATTACAGAAATTATCCCGAAAATAAAAACAATTTGATGAAAATGGAAGCAAATATCACAAAGATGAAGAAAAATTCCCGAAAATTTAGATTTCCCAGAAATTGAAGGAATTTTCCCTGAAATTGCAGAAAATTTCCCGCAGAAAATAAATTTGTAACACGTTCATTATTGGGGCGCTTAAAATTGTGTCAACTCTGTGCATGTTATAGGCAGATAAGGGCGAACGCTGCGAAACCTCGGTGGGGATACAGGGTTTCGCAGGAAGCCCGACGTCTGTCATGGTTTTACTAGCAGAAAGGGGCTATGTGTCACATCCATTGAGCGAAGCTGCACGTAGGGGCGCTGGGGCAAAATTTCAGGAATCCCTGCATGTTTCGCGGTTTTCAGAGCACAAAATTGCCTGATATTGTATCACATCCAGGGTCGACGTCCTAGGCTCCGAAGGGGCCAAGCCGCAGGAAGCTAGTAGCGTTTTTTGACGTGATTTTCGTAGCAGGAAATTGCTCAAAATCGTGTCAATTTTGAACTAAAGTTAGTTAAAAGGAATATTATTTTGGAACAAATGTTCAAATGCAGGATCCCATTGACTTCAATATGTGACTTTAGTTCGGATCTAAGAATGGTTTTCATGTTTCTGATGTATGAATAACAGTTGGGAACATGACCTTGCTATATGACCGTTACTGCGATATTATTGATATCTGAGGCCTTGACCCGGAAAATCGAATTGAACATTTTGTTGTTTGTAAATCGATCACTCCCGAATGATTTCGGATAATTGAAATTGCTCTAATTTATGTACTTTTAATGTTCGTCACTACAGGAGAAGAATAAATGACGGACAAGACAATATATTTCGGGCTAAATCGGGATCCGAACATTTTCAGTCTCGGTAAAGTTTCCAAAATAAAGAATTTTTGTGGCCCATTTTGTAAGATTCGTCAATCTTTTTTCTGATCTGTGAAAGTCACTTTTCCTAATAGCAGACAACTTTTTATTAAGCTCAGCATGCTTTTATAAAGTGAACTATTAGTGTCGTAAAATTTAAACCACTTTTAATGGATGAAAGTGCTCAGGAAAAAATGCCAGTCAAATTCTCACTTCTTAGACCTAATTTCCTTCCTAACGTGATAAGGTGTGGCTTCTCCGTAACACTAGGTTGTTATTATGGCAATGCATTGAGACATAGGACGGAATTATGCAAAATAAAATAAATTTATTGTATGATTATTGACAGAGCTCTGGCAAAATCGCTTCGAGTTGCGTTTGGTGTGTCACCGCCTTAATAATTTAAGGTTGATCAGTTAAAGACAATGTGACCGTTTGAAAGCTTACCTTGATAAAGTATTATCTTAAATATTTATTGCCTATTTTTGAAGCAACGTGGGTGGGGAAATACTGAAATGATCGTTTTTGCTCTACTTTTGTTCAGTGCTACTTTAAAGTTTAACTGTTTAATATTAAGGTTTGGTTAACTTTTATTCATTTCATTTCAAAACGTTTTGTAAGTTTGCTTGCTCCCTCATCCCATTTCCATTGTCCCTTCTATAACCATCATCCAAAACACCCTCTTTAAAACCGTCTTATTATTATGAAGGTAGTAGCAGGTGGAAAATTTATTAGAAACAGCAGATGAACGACCCTCCATGCTTATCGATCAACTTCAATCATTTGTCATTTATATTTATGTTAGGCCCTCTCAAATTCGAACTAATTCATGGTGCTGGGAAAAGACGGTCTAATGCGACATCACTCTTATTTTCTTCAGAAGTCATAGTAAACCTATAGTTAGATATTTCTCAACGACGCACGACAAGAGAAATTGGTTTTTATGATAAGTATTCTAAGATTGAATGGATAACTCTTTGAATTGAATTCAAATCCTTAGCGAAGATAATCTTATTAATTCTGAAATGCACTCTCAATAGATTTCGTGCAATCGCCCATGTAGACTGTGAGGATCAGCCGCAGTAAAGAAGCTCTCGGTGGAAAAGTTAAAGCGTGTATTTTGATGAGTCATGAGAAGTTTTAAATAAAACAGGTCTAATTTCCGATAATAGTGTCTTTAGAAAGTATTTATTACAAATGTTTACGGTTGGTTGAACATTTACATTAATGCTTTTCAATATGCACGAAAAGCGTTTTTGAATATAAAATAGAGGGCAGAGTAAGACACCTTCATATTAAAATAAACGTGCGATAGTTTTTTTGTTTTACGTTTTACATATAAGTAATTTTATTGCTTTTCAGTTTAGTTTAAATTAATAAATTGATTTTTACAATATAGAATACAGTGAACTATTAATGAGGAAGAATCCATCACGATATCTATTTTTGTTTTAAATGTGTTTATTTCTCCCCTAAATGATTGCAAGTAGGTCTTAGAAACTTCTTTGCAAATCTTCCTGTAGAGTCACATCAATGTGACCTTATGTACGGTATAAGACTTTGTTATTTTCCTACTGTTTGGAACAATTTTTGTATTATTTATCAAAATAAAGTAGACTTCTGAATGTGTATATTACATTGCTTGCAAAGGATATGATGGGAAAACTAATATATGTTTAGTTTTAATACACTTTTCACTTTCGGCGCTGTCGTAAGTGGAAATAATACATTTATAGTTCCGCAAATGTAGTGCATATACCTCAACACTATCACAAAATTTATAATCATTTAACATAGAATCGTGCAACATTAATTGAAAGTATAATATGATTAAGGCATAAGCTTACGGGACTTATGTGTATGGATGTATGTGTGCATGTATGTGTGTGTGTGTCGGAGGTGGAGAACGGGTGGGGATACTCCTTCCCAACCAGGAAGATGAAGTGATTTATTTCACAATTGTAGAGGGAACAGTGTCACACAGGATGCAGAGTCGTGTTGCAATCGTTGGTGGTGCAATGGTTAGATAACAAAAGCGAATTACAAAGCGAGAATAAACAAAGAGATAACTCTCTGAAGAGTGTGAGACCAAAATTCTTGGACATTTTTGTAGTTAGATAAAAGTGTATAATATCTTGCAGTTTTAGGTAGGTAATTATTGAAAATGTATAGCTGACATTAAAACTATTTTTTTTTATTACACACTAGACCTTTAATCGCCTGGAAATTAAATCTCGAGATTTTTATGTGTTTGATACACAACAGGGTGTTTACATGAGGATTACTCAACCCGTGTCGTTACTATCAGACTATCTGGAAATTTAGAATGGTGGTGTTAGTAAGGGTAGCGGAAGACGTAGTGTAAAGTGTGAAATATAAATATAAAAATAGATTATTGTATATAGAGTTTTGGCATAGTAACTTATTCATTAGTAAAAAAAAAAAAGATTTTTTTAATAGCTGTGATTTCCGCTGACTGCACATTTGTTCCCAAAGTCTGCATTCAGGGTTTTTCCGTGGTTAAATATTTCAGTGGCTCTGCTGTACCATGAAAATGTCACCTGCAGCACTAGGTCAATGTAAGAACTTGGCTTAAATAATATATATTCTCTCTTACCTTTAAAAGTTTGTAAAACGATTCTATGCAAATCAACTTGTGGTGGCTCTAATCAATGTTTTCCAAGCATCGATATCATGATAGTTTAAAAATGTGAGTTCTACTTCTGTTCCAGCGACATTTAGAACAATGTATAGTTCCGTATGAAGAAGGCGGTGCTATTTATGTTTTTCAAAACCAAATTTCCAGGTGTAATACTGATCATGGCGGTTTTCCCACATTTTATGTAATTTTTAATTTCAAGTATTATTTTTCAGCCAAACAATTACAATTTATATACATATACGTCGAGTGAAATAAGATCAATCTTGAAACTGAATATTGATTGAAGAAATTTAAATAAGATCGTACGATCGAGTAATATGGTTTAACAAATATAAATACAGTAGCTAAGGATATTTTGCAAGAAATACTTAAAGCTCATGAGTGAAAAACCTCTTTATGATACAATAACAGAAAACAAGGCAATAGAAAATAAAATCAGCATGAAATTGAATAATTTGATGAAACGAACTTACATATACACCCGACCCTCCGTAAGGAGATAAGAGAGTTCTTCAGACGCGACTTCAAAGAGTTTAAATGAAACAGAACTTTTGATATGTGGGAAGAGAATTCCAAAGCTTAGCATCAACATGCCTAACATATATCTGTGCGGAAGTTATAGCCTTAGATATGGTAAACAGTTGATTCCAAGAATACCTATTGTAAAGAATCAGCGGGTGTGAAGAAGTCTGAAAATGTGTTACGTATTGAGAGAAGAATTTATATAGATAAATTTGGTAAGTATAGCAATGTCAAAGATTGTAAGTGTTTAGGCAGGGATAATAATGGTTTGGAGGGGGCATCAAACGTTGTTTTAGATACTGCTCGAATAGCTTTCTTCTAAAGGATGTGGATCATTTGTATGTGAGTTGGATATGCATGTCCTTAAACAATGTTTCAATAATTCAAGTACAGAAAAATTAAAGTATTGTATAGAGTTAGTAGGATGTGGCTAGGTAAAATGTTGCTTAGTTTATAGATTATACCTACATCTTAAGAAACTGTGTTGGTGATGTTAGCGCCATGGGGCACCCATGGCATATTGTTATCTATGATTACACGAATAGTAAGTTCAACTTTGGTATACAGAATTAAAACCACTTAGAGATACGTGTTGCTTTCTGTTGCTATTATGGTCTAAAGTGTCAAAAGCTTCGACAAAACAAATCTAAGAAAACGCCACATGCAAATATTGTATATTTAAAAGTATCAGTTCTCTTATAAAAAAAAACCTACTACAATTGACGGGGCATTTGATCTACCATATTGATTATGTGTCAAAGATGATTTTTATCAAGAAAATGTAATAAACAATACAAGAAAGGACATAAATATGTCTATAGTTACATTTCGGATTAGGATCGTTACTTTCGAAAACCGGACAATGCGGCCTATTTTAGGTTTATCAGGAATTACACCACACGTAAAAGATAGGATAATGATATGAAAAGAGGTTTCGAAATATGAATAGATACAGGTTTTATAACTTATAACTATATAATGAGTATTCTGTAAAAATCAGTAACTCGGCAACTGTTTTACAATTATCATTTTATTCAGTGGGATGAGTATTCTTACTTTTATCAAACTACTTATTAGTTGCCAAAAATTTGAATATCTTTTTGTTTTAGTACGGCAAGATGAAATAATGCTATTAGTCCCCCAGGTTGTACCATCTATATTGTTCTTAGCACGACGCTTAACATAAATTAAAGAATTACAAATTGTATCAAAAAATAAGTTATAAGTAACAATTACATCAGAGATATTGGAAATGAAATTCTAATAAAGAAGATATCTTGGTCTTTATGTGTGTGTGAGGGAAACTACTTGCAAACTGTTTCTTGACGAAAAATAACTAATACTCTAAAAACTTTGAGGAAAATGTCAGATATTTTGAGGAAAACATTTGGAAATTTGGAGGGAAAAGTCGGAAATTTGGTAATTCTTGACCTAAATCAAAAATTATCTGAGACTAATTGTTTTCGTCGGGAAAACCAATAATTAATACTGAGTTTCTATTTTGCAAATAAGATTCTAATGTCGGATATGTTGAGCAACTGTCTCTCCTGCCTCCCCCATCCCTCCTTAGTTAGGCCACTGCTTGAGGGTCTCCTGGACTGATAAATGCAGTAATTGTTGCTATCTAATTCAAATTTTATGACCAGTTATCCAAAATGGTCGCAGAAATTGGGACCCAAGAACCTGAAGTATGCCAGTGTATGTTAAAAGATGTAACGCTCCTTTACTCAGTATAAGAATTGCCTTGAGAGTTCTGCTAAAGTACAGGATTCGATTCCAACACCTCGTCCAAGTCAAGCATGTCTTCCATTCTGCAGGAGCATATTGTGATAGGTACGGTTACCTCTCAGGGGCAATAACCCCCATCAAATTTACCGGTTGCAAACAAAAAAAATTACAAATAGTTTTCCATCGTTTGCTGATGCTCATAAACAAATTCCCATCAGTTATTGAGAAATTTTCTTCAATTTACGGAAACGTTTATTCAAAGCTTAAAAAGCGTATGCACAGCGCTCAATAACCTTGTTATATTCAAGCAATGTTGATGTTTGTATTCCCTATTTAGACATTTCACGACGACAGGGACATGTTTCAATAAACACATTGGTATACGGTCCACTATTTTGAAGACCATGAAAAACGCTTATTCTCTCTCAAACTTTCTGCAGGTGGTAAATTACAATACCCTTACTAGATTCTGCTTGACTACCCTCCCGACATATCCAATGGTTTAATTCTAAATATGGTAGAATACATAACGGTTTTGAGGAGTCTGAGGCCATGACATCTCAACTAGTCTGGTTTCAGTCGTTTTGTACACAAATGATATAAAACTTTAAACTTTGATATCTCCTTACACTTTTCCTTAACGGAATTTTTTTCTTCAAATGCTTTTATTACATTTTTTTCTTTCCTTTTGAAGTTCTCTTTCATACGAGATGAACTTGCTTAACCGATAACGAGTGAACACACAATTACAATAACGGGGTCGTCGCCTGCGTAATCGGTTATGATAGTAACAATGTTAACACGAAACGCTTAATACGACCCAGACGAGAACTCAGGTACGACCTACGTACAGACATAACATAGACAACCTATTCAATGTCCACGGCCTTTGATAACCAGTTGTGGTGCACTGGCGTGTCTACCAAACCCAGGCTTGAACCCAGGGCCTCGTGGTCTGTAAACATGTATGCTAATCTTTGAACTAATCCTTTAATAATGTCCTCCATTTAAATGGGATTACGTCAAACATTTCATTGTCTGAAATTGCTTACTGAGGTAGCTATATAGCATTTTTGTCTGCGAAGAATGTGGTGACATTTGAGAGTAAAAATAACATATTTTGACACAGGTCTATTAAGTTGGTGACAAAATTGGTACATGGGGAGGTGGCGGGGTAATGTTACCATGTACACAGTTCAGGAGAGGACCTAAGATAAGAATAAAAAGTTTCCATACTTAGGAATCTTTTGTGATATGAATCACGGTTTAACCATGACAGAAAATTCAGTGATATACTTTTATTTTTACCCAAAGAAATACTATCCACTCGCTTTTAATGTCCACCGAGTTACTAAAAAGTGAGGAAAATCAAAATAAATTCAAAATCTTCTTACAGATTAAGAAACTTCAAATTCTGGAAGGTTGATCTGACCGCGCCGGGTTATGTAACATTCTTCTGGGTTCAGTCCAATGTTCTCACCATAGAGAATGGCTATCAGATGATATGTATTGAAGAATAATTGTTAAAGATTTCTTAAAAACGTGACCTTCGATCTGAAATAAGTTTTCCGTGCAATTTACTTCAAATTTCGGGCATTTTTTTATTTGTGAAAATTTTAGCGTTTTCTCGGCCAAATTTGGGAAAATTGTCTTTAACTATTATTAATATCCAGGCAATTTTCTTAGATTTTCGGAACATTTTCCTCAATTTCTGACTATATAAGATCTGTGCGCAAAATATCACATTGCCAAGATCATGCCGAGTCGGTAGGGCATAACCTAGATATCTAGCCGAGACAGGTATGATTCCGATTAAGATGAGCATCCGGCTGACAACGAGCTAGTCCCCCAACCAATACCCCCCCCCCCCCCCTTCCCCCTTCTTAGTACGGACATGGGTTCCTTTTCAAAATTCGATCTTCTTTAAGAGTAGCAATATCAAAAAAAAGGATATGGAAGAAGTGAATGTTTTAGTGGTTATTTCGTTTCGTTTCGTAGAATATCAGTCAGTCAATACCCGCCACACTAATGATGATATTTTGCGAAACAAAACCAAACAGTTATACTTTGTCACTAATGTCATATTTTGCTTCGTATCTCTTTTGCGAAAAAAATCCCAACAAAACAACACACACTGCTCTTTGAAATGTGAGTGCTGTTTGCATGTTATCTTTATTTCAATTCGTGTCATTTTGCAGAATATCATTAGCCAAAATGTGATGCTTTTAATCTTCATTGGGGTTAATAATTGACCCAACGAGCAATACAAAATCTCAAATTAGGCCTACTGAAGAAATATTCAACTTGACGTATATCCGAGATTGTTGTTGGTTTTATCTACATATCTGCAAGAACAAGATGAACATTCAGTCCATGGAGGTCCCAAATAATATCTTCATGTTCAGTCTAAGATAAATTATCTTCCTATGCATGACTTAACATTACTCGCGGACATTATCATAAACTTCCATGGGAATTTATTTTAAAGAGAGATTATTAAACTTCATGTTCTAATCATGGAGTTGTTATTTGAACCAAAAAACAACCCCAAAACCAACTCCCTCTTCATACACTGAAAGTCAATCCAGACATATCGATCTTATAAACAGTGATAAATCCCAAACAGCTGATACAGTCATATCCTTTAGATAGCCTATTCTGCGTTATAATTCCCAATAGTTGTAATATTTTTGCCAGGAAGTGCTTTAACTTTTAATAGAGTTTTATGGATTTGTCCTTCCAGTGGCGGTCTTACTAAAAATCATGTCCTTGGTCAGTTGGTCAGCATGTTCCTGGTCAGATCAATTCCCTGGTCAGATTGGCGTGTGCGTGTACCGCCAAATCTTCAACGGCAGGGTATATTGTGTGGCATTCATAAAATCCAATACAGGATTATACTTCGTCCGCCTTGACATCTCATCAAGCAGTAAAGCGATAGCATATCTATTAGGGACAGTGGGATGCATATCGCTGAGATGACATTCTAAATTGTCTTAAAACGTGTGCAATTCATATGAACAAACTCAGGGAGCGGCCTTTCGGCAAACTAGCTGTTACAAAAACATCAAATGACAACTTTGTTTTGAAAAAGCAAGTAACTTTTTGATACCAAGGTAAGTTTTATTCAATTTTTGTCGCAATCAGTGTTGGTGGCTGTTTCAATGAATCGTTTATTGTTATCATTATTGCTATCATTACCATTTTGGATATAAATTAAAAAAATATATATATATCAATGAAGTTTTTGCTTTTTTATGATGTTTGTTGTCAATGTTAAATGGCGCAGAAGAAGTATTCCAATACTCTCAGGAATGCTAGGATTATATAAGAAATTACACAATTTTTTGTTGTCTAATTTATAAATCCATTTTTATAATGATTGTGTTGATAAAAGTTTAAAGAAGGAATTTTGTTCCAAGAAAATGTCTTTGAACACGTCACCGGTAAAATTATTCATGCTTCCATACTACTACTACTGACGGCACTTCCTCTGAGTTATTTCTTGGCCAGTCAGTATTTATAGTAATACCTAATATCTCGAACAAGAGACTTTGATTATGTATAGGCCTATCAGGAATATTCTTCCTTCCTTTTTATGCCTTTTGGTGATTCATGAGCACTCAGTCTAAAAATATTATGTGCCAAGAAAACATTAAGTTCTAATGGTTTAATCTGTTCTAAGAAAACTATACACAAAAGCAGTTTACACAAGGAAATGTAGAGATAGTTGTATTGTCATGTCATAATTGTTACCGGTTTTCTAATTCTGATTTCAAAAAAATTAAATACTAATTTGCATGATTTTGGCAAATGACAGATTAAGGCATGATTAAGCTTAAAATTCCAAGCCTTAAACTTTTGGCAATTGTTTCACCAATTTGTACGCTACGATTTCTTTTTTAGGATATTTGGAACCATTTTAACTCATATTATAGATACATGTCCATGTAACTTTCACCCAGTCCATGTAGCTTAAGGGATTATTGCAGTTGTCATGCTGGTTCAATTTGTACAGTTTAATGAGAAGATGACTTAAAATAAAATGTACGGAAACTACTGTAATTCGAGTTTAGACTTCCATGTCATTTTTGTAGAAATGACTGCTGTGGAAAGTCGGAAATTACGCCCTCGTAATTTTCAGCCATTTTAATGCATTTTAATACAAAAATTCCAGGTTAACTTTTTCTTCTATTTTGAATTTTTGCACAACTATTGATGTATGGCGATGAAGACAACTCAATTTTTTAAAGGAATTTTTGTCCGATAAATTTCTTGTAAAATACATTTAAAATTCATGCCCTCCTGATATTTATAATGATCAAAATTGTGAAAATCGCCCACACAAACAAATAGACTATTTCACTTTGTATGTTCAATACCTCCACAAATATATCCCCAGATACTTCTACTCCCACTGGGGAATGAAACGTGTTTGTTATGAAATATTTATCATACTTTTCGTTTTTGCCATCTGTCCATGAAAGATATTTTCATGGTATCAACCTTGCTAAAGGTATATTATGAATATCCTTCCTAGATTAAGTTTTACTATTTTTGTTTGACATATCCCATAGTTTTCAAGTTGAAAAATCACCGGACAAAATATGAAAGAATACATAAAGACTTTAAGCAATCCGATGTGTGACGTCACAACTAGTCTGATTTCAATCGTTTCTACACAAATGATACCAAGCTCAGTTATATCCGTAAAGAAATAAGAATTTTCATTACTTTCTTTACTAATTTATTTAAAATCCTCTTTCATATAAGATCCCATGAGCCATTAAAATCCGAACAGATCAGTTTTAAAATTTTGAACATAGCACCTTTATTTTTTGAGAATTTACCAATTAAAATTTGACCAATTTTTATTTCATCGTGCTAAATTTATTATAACAGGCAGCGATTTCGGAATAACGGGGAAGGGGTCACTGGCAGCAGGTGCCCTTTTGAAAGCTTGGGCGTACCTGGAAAGGAGGTGCCCTTTTGAAAGTTGAGGATGAACCGGGAAAGGTGGTTCTCTTTTGAAAATTGAGGGCGGACTGGGACAGGCTGTGCCCTTCTTAAAGTTATATGAATTATTGTAGGCCATTCTTTACTATGAAATATAAATCCACCCAGTCACTATCCTACATATAGTACATTGAAAATGTTGCATACATTTAGTATTTATTTGACACAATTAAAGCATATCATGTACCAGGGGCCCGAAATTGAGGGCCGTTGCAGAGGGGGCATGGCCCCCAATAATTTTTAAAGCAATAATTTTCAAAATAGGGCATTTGATCTATTCCACCAATTTTGGTCCTTGCCTTCTAATCTCAAACCCATAAACGGGATTTTCCTATCGCAGGTGAGGCGAAAAGTCAAAAGTGTGTGTGTGTGTGCGTGTATGTGTGTGTGTGGAGGAGGGGGGGGGGTGGCAAACTCACAAAATCACGCTAAGATACAAACAAATCACCATACAAAAGTACACATTTCGAAAAAAAGTGTGGCCTATGATAAAACCATATGTGTAGGAACCCGGGCCAGCGGACACGTCCCCCAATTTCAGTTTCCGACAACTAAAGTGCCCCTTTTTGAAAAGGAAAAGTCTCCCTTAATAACTATGCTCCCTTTTTTTTTACATGGAATGGATGACATGGTAAGGGCGGACAGCTAAAAATTAACGTTGTTTCCTTGTCTTAGTCACTGAAAATGATGAGAATGTTTTACAAAAGAAAATATCACTTATCAAATATAGTGGAAACAAAAACGATAAAAAAAAAGTGGCCCAGGACCCTTGTCTATTAACTGTGGTGTAGCGCTTATAATACATGTCTACAGACCACGAGGCCCTGGGTTCAGGCCTGGGTTGGGTAGACACGCCAGTGCACCACAACTGGTTATCAAAGGCCGTGGACATTGACTTGGTTGTCGAGCGTTTCGTGAAAGCATTAATACTATAATAACCGCACATGCAGGCGGCCCCGTCATTGTAATTGTGTGTTCACTCGTCGCGAGTGAAAACAAAAACGACATAAAAAAAGTGGCCCGTAGTAGTATACAAAAGGAGGGTTCTGGGTCCCAGTCCGCCCAGTGAAATCAAAAAATAAAATGACGTAAAAGTGCGCCAAACCCCCCTTGTGTATACTACTCACCCTATGTCCCGCATGGCATTCCACCATGTATCCTAGTATTCTCCCTAGTACCGTGGCACTAATGACAGTCGTGTAAGTATGGCTGCAGTTGATGATGGCTGGCCGTCAGAGGGTACTACAAAATCCTATATTTTACTTCCTTTTATTAAAGTATTTTGGACTACTTTTCTTTCCGTAAAAATTGTCTGACGAGCTCTCCAAAGTAAAGTCAAAGTTCAAAACACTGCCATCGAGGCAATAACATTTTAGCGGGAGTAATATGTTTTAGATTATTTGAGGAAAAAATTAAGACAATACTTATAAAGTACAATTATATAATCTAAACATTTCTTGATGTATAATTTATGTTTTCGCACACATTTTTTTTAACCAAAATTATTTAATAAAATTATATGAACCAAAAAAATGTCAGCAAAAAATCAAGCACTTTAGTGGAACATTCTAAAACTTATTTACGGACGTTGAATAATTTATCACAAAAGTGCGGTAACTAAGAAAATGGCGATCAAAATATGAATCTCGGATAACTTTATCCCGTCGTGGTGCTAAATACAGTAGGTAAAGATTTTGGAAAAGTTTTTTTTGTAAAAGTGTATTATTTAGACTTATTAACAAAAGAATATCCAAAAAGTAAGTTATATTTTAATTATCAATTTTGCACGTGTGAATTAAAAAAAAACAGGCATTGTATTTAATTTCTAACAAGCCTCGTACGGCAATTCCAATGTCAAACCATACTGACGGATGTGTATAATAATTACATTTATCCTTCATGGCATTCTACTCTATTCCACATGGCATTCTACCCCATGTTCCACATGGCATCCCACCCTATGTCCCACGTCACATCCCATAGGCTCCATAAGTCTCATTCTAGCTTTCTCAGTCCCTGATTGAGCATACTATGTATGAAAGTGTCAGTTCATATAATAACTTATATGCAAATGACTTGTTAAATAAGAAGAAGAAAAAAGGCGGAGTCAAATAATTATGCCAGATATAGCCCTTGGTGTATAACGCATGGCATATAATATGTCCTGCACGGCCCCCACCCATGTCCTACATGGCATCCTTCCCTATGTACATATGCAGTCAAAACCTGTCATACTCCCTGACTGAGCATACTAAATAAAAAAAGTCTGGTCAGTTCATACACTGTAGCAACTTTATGCAAATGCCAAACAATAATAAGAGCGGAGTTTAATAATCATGCCTGATACAACCGTTGGTGCCCAAATATTTTGTAGAATTTTAATGATTTTAAACCTCCAGAGCTACGAGAGAGACGCTGAGGATCTTTAAAACTTTTTGGGAAATTATATCATTTTACACTTATCTACTAAAAAAATATCAAATGTTTTGTAGACTTTTAAGGAAACTAGTCTTCAATCTGCCTTAAGTGTCTTTGAAAAACTTTAACATTTTGTGGAAATTCTAACCTTCTATAGTGCCATAAGGATATCTGAAGAAAATTTTAACGTTTTCTGAGGAATTCTCAAAAAACGTTAACATTTCTGAGGAAATCTCAGGTAAAAAATGTGGACGGCCAGACGGACGGCCAGACGGACCGCTAGACGGATGGCCGGACGCACGGCCAGACGGCTGGACAGGCGGACGGCTGGATGGCGAGACGAACGATTAGACAGACGGCCAGACGGACGACTGGACAGACGGACGGCCGGACGGCCAGATGGACGGTCGGCCGGACGGACGGCCGGCCAGATGGCCAGAGGGCCGGCCGGATGGACGGCTGAACGGCCGGCCGGACAGCCCGAAGGACGAAATCGCCATTACATAGGTTCGCATTATGCTTCGCATGCTCACCAAAAAAATAACATTTTAAATTAATCAGGGATTGACATATTAACAAAAAATTTCCTGCCAGACAGGGATAAATAAATGTGTGATTATCCTGCAAGTAAATAAGGTCGCCTGTGGATTTTGTTTGTATTGGCTTGCATGCAATGCACATTTTGCTGAAAACTAAGTTGTCCATCCGGGGAGGACAAGTACAGTAGCTTAAATATTATGGTTGACAGTATTGGAGTTTTGACTGACCCAATTCCCGGACAGCCATACATGCAATTTGTCCAACCCCGAAGTTAATACAAGCTGAGTAAAAATGACATGTAATCTTGCAAATATTAAAATATAGCATCACAGGTTTAAGCAAATTTGTCCATTTAAAAAAACAGGGTGAAAATAATGCAAGAACTTTGATACAGACATTTCAAAATGGAATGTGACATTACCTGGGTTTTTATGAAGTGTACTCTGATATCCCACTTTTGAGCAAGACAGTGATTTGCTAACTTTAAAAAGCCAATCATGTTATAAAATATAATTGTTTGATCATCTCCAATTATTGTGTCTTGAACATCCAAACTTTTGTCAGGTCAGATGCAAAATCTGAAGATGGTACTAGAAACGGAATGGCACGATTCATGATGAAACCTGAAACAAGGTGTAAAATCAAATATCTAACGTTATTGTCTGAACTTGAAGGCAAGAAAATTGCAGATAGGTTCAACAAGTCTACGAGATTTCAGCACCTCATTGTGGGTAGAATCGGCAAAAAAATAGAGCATACTGAGTCACTAATACTGGTACAGTGGTAGTGCCAGACATGCCAGTGGTACTAGGCTACTACTAATAACTAACGACTAAAGTTATGTTTGGCACTACGTTACCGTTGTTAATATAGACCTAATCCAAAAGTTATTTACCATCCGGGAACTGTACAAGCGCTGGCAAATTGGTAGGCACAGTGCGAGAAACTGTACGTACGCATATTATGCTCGATTAATTATCGGTGAATCAATGTAAAATGGGTTATTCCGACCTATTTTATCATTAGTTTTGCATAAAACGCTTGAATTTAATCAATAATTTCTACGCAAAATAGTAGAGGGGAGTGATCTACACAGTTGGTTGTGATTTTGAATGAAGATTTGTTGTTTCGCAAGTAAACAAAACTCCAATTTGAACTTTGCACAAGGTTTTTTTTCATGCTAGGCTACATGATTCTGAAGGAAATGGTTTTGAAGGCACTGTGACACAATACAAAATTGCAAATACCTGCTGATGTATTCACCAAGCTCATACATTTTCTTAATATTTCATATCACCACCAAAAGTACATTAAACATAAAGCTTCATGAGGAGATAAGATTGAAGTGAATTACTGTACGTTCTTTATACTCACAGTACTATCATTAAAACTTGGAAAGTGGACATCTTCTTTAGATGTCTCCGATTTTATCATACAATTTTTATTTATGGTTTGTTACTTTTGCTGTATTTGTCTTTTTCCCAATTTATTACTGATGTTTGATTTTATATTTGCTATTATATATCTTAACAAGGCCTCAACTTAATTAGTGAGATAAATA
>JAIGNY010001354.1:0-7500 GCA_020152595.1 Chiridota heheva | reverse complement strand
CCTTCATTATAGCTACAATCTTTCATATTTGTTTATACTGTTAGCACGCAACAGTATAAACACTGGACCTTTGGATTACCCAGTTGAGTACACAGGGTCACAATTTTTATCATTAAACGTTGTCTACTTATCCAGGTTTACCTGCGATATGACGTGATGTTTCGGGATAACATATATCCGTTTCGGAAGAAAGGTTAACTTTGAAAATATGGCAACAATAAGTATCGTATCTAACCTTAAAAGCAATCCACCAAAGGTATTTCATTCGCGGAAACCCCATGAAAAGAACATTATTTAACTAAGTTACAGCAATTAGTATTTCCTTAGCTCAAGAGTTCAAAGCAATGTATGTATAATTCTAGTCTAGGGTCTTTCAACTTGTGTTGCAATTGAAAGGCTTTGAATTCTTTGCTTGTAATGATTTATTAAATTTATGGACAGGTAGCAGCATGGGTCTTAATGATTGCATATATACTAAAACAAAATATGCAAACAGCAAATAGTCCCATCAAAATCATTACAAATTCATCATTTTACATCATTCTGAAATTTAAATACCTATTTAGCATAAATTGGGCAATAACTTGTGACCACATAATGGGACAAATAGAAACCTGCTTGTATTAACTGTTCCTTTCCCAAAATATTTCGAATACAAGAAATTGGACACAGCGATTAGGATATTGGATGTTATAACCGTCACCAAGATTTAACAGTAGAATGTAATTTGAGAACCTTTGTTATTTGAAATTTTTGGAAATATATAGATAAAGAATAACACTAAGCTGTATTCCTGTTCGTATATCATCACTTTTTCAAAGGTTGAAAGCTTTTACAAACTTAATTTGTCAAAATATAAAATAAAAAAAGTATAAGTGTTATTGTGACCATTTAAAATACTTTTCTGCTCAAAATATAATGTTCCTTTATACGTTTCAATATATCTTTAACATTAAAACAAACTGCACCCTACTTTATTTTCATCTGGACATTACTCTATAACTGGTCTATACCAGTAAATGTAAAATAATATATGTGTTTAAAGTATCAGAACAGGTTTTAGTTTTGATAGAGGTGGTACAAGCTCCCCAAAAAGGATAAACCTCCGTAAAGGAAGCATTGTGATTCATTCTAAGCTCTAACCTATTTATACCTTAATTTTCTGTGATAGCAAAAGTAGGTTCCTATTTTCTTTGAAAAGGTCCGATATTGTTGGGACCTTGTTGGGAGATATACTTCCTTTTTTTTATTAGCATATGACTGTTTTATTCTTGTTTTAGACCTCATAGGCTCACATGCGCGCTCTTTAATCTCAGATGTTGAATATTCATATTGTATCTGGGGATCATCGTCTCGTGACGATTAAAGAACAATATACATGATGTACCTATACGCCAAAACCTCAATGTATTTCGCCGCATTCTACTAGCAGCAAGGGAACCTAATTGGAACTTAATGATTGCTTTTTTCATTTCAAGAGTTAATACTTGTTTTCTTTAACAGTTTTCAGATACCAGAAAGGCACTTGTGTGTAAGTTTTCACAATTTTTCCCCTTAAATTTACAAATATTAGTTTATTTTTATGGTTTCAATTTATCAAATGAATTTCCATATTTTTAAAACTATTATGAAACTGTCATATTATCCTACTTGGATGAAAGGACTGTGGTCGACTTTGAATTTGCAAAGCAAGTACACATCCAACTCGTTGACACAATCTGGTGTCTTGTTAGTTTTAGTTTTATTATTCAGAAATAACTTTTCCTGTGCCCTCGATGGATTTGAAATGGTGGAATAGGAGGAGAGGAATTTAAACCAGATTTGCTTAAATGCAGAACAAATGCCCAGCACTTGTGACTTGTTTCCAAGAGGGATAGCTTTTACATGGATACGATTGTACAGTAGTTATTTTGTTACTAAACAAAGCCACGATTGGATATTTTTTCAAAAAGATAATGAGTATTAATGAAAACAAATTGGTTTCTTAGTATAGCAATTATCGTTTTTTTTATATATCTTTTTTTTTGAGATATTAAATATTTTTGTGATTGTTTTGAGTTTTTAGGTTTGAGAGGAAGCGGTACCTATTCTGAAAATGTATTATAAATTGAATCTCCTTACGGAGTCTACCGTATCTATTATATTCAATATTGTTATGCAGCAAAACGACTTATCTTGCTTGGGTGGAAATTTTGAGGGATCGAAAAAGTAAAAGAGGGAACAAAAAGAGGTATCTCGACACTAGAAAAATGCTTGACAGAGTACCAGCTCATTTGCTATGCTATACATACCAGCGACGTCACTTCCTCTGTCGTTTTATTGGTTTGTCAGTGTTTGTGTAAATATGGTCTGCCAATCAAAAACGTTGAAATGTATTGAATTATTTTTGCCACATTAATACGAGCACTTAATTGCATGAAGATGCAAAATTATGGTGAGAGTTAAAACTTTAGGGGAAGGACTACTTCCTCATTCTTGATTATGCTTTAGAGGACGATTCTTTTAGGCGTTTACCTATCATTTTTAGAGATACGGGAGTGTTTTCCTCCATTGATGGATTATTTGGCTTAAGCGGCTTTGAGATTTTATTTCCAGCTTTCCCCAATCTACAGAAATGAATATTCTTGCATATATATACTATCTCCAAGTGCTCGATAGCGATTTTTCATATTAAATTTTCCTCAAGAAAATGTTTTTCTTTTTGTTTTTAAAATAAAAACATTAGAAGTAATGCCAAAGAAGTGAAATGAAGTTGAAACTTAAGATGAACCGTGAAAAGCCTATATATCTGTTGCAGTATTCACTTCATCTGATTTAAAAAAGAACAAAATTTAATGGATTATTGTTTTAGAATTTTGGTTTGAGTAGAAATTAACTGTTCTCAGGAATTAAGATCTATAGACCTGCAAAATGTCCATCAAATATTTTGTACACTGACTACTGATAATGTACAGTAGTTTCCGTATAACGTAATAAAAACCGATAACGTAGCACAACATTTACCCAGAACGTGGTAACGACCGATAACGTAGCACAAAATTTACCGATAACGTAGTCTGGTAGTAACGACCAATAATACTGAATATGGGTGCAGCGCCACTTCGGCCGGCTTATCGCTCTGTTATTTTTGGCTTCGTTTTCCATTTTAAAAATAATTTTGATATTCAATTTCAAATCTGGACTTTGCGGAACGTCTTTAGATCATGCATGGAGAGCTTAGAACTGCTTTTAAACTGTTTTTATTGTGTAATCTACAATTTTTTGTAAATTTATCGTATTTAATAGTCAGCCTTATTTTACCGTATATAGGCCTATGTACGCATACACTGTGGACAACATCAACAATTGGCTACTGTTGCGTGACAAGTACCTGGGAATTCGAAAGCTGTTTTGAGCAACCCGTTTTAATGGTAAATATGTCGCTGTCAGACTCGATTTTATTACATAGAACTGTATGTGTGCTGTTTTCTAATTGAAATATTTTACCTGAGTTATTAAGTAGAATGAAAACATTGAATATACTGTCAGAATCATGTCATGGACACGAAATTCACTCACATCCCTCAATTTGTTATTTTAAACAACGCCTTAGGTGGCGCAAAAGAGTGAATCGCGGGGGACAAAAACGTAGAATTCGTACTATTATCTCATCTCATCAGCCCGCTCATACTTACGGTAATTGTGCAAATGTGAACAATCTTATCAGAATTCCGCCTGGATGTAAGAAGCAACTAGATATAAACGTCTGGAATGCTCAATTATTGTGCAATAAAACTGTGACAATCTATGACTATATTCTCGATTCTGATGTGGACATCTTAATTATTTGTGAATCTTGGCTTGGTGAAGAAAATCCTGTGGTGAGTGGAGAGTGCACACCATCTGGATATTCCCTTTTGAACTTTCCCCAGAGTTGGGAATAAACACGGTGGCATTGCTTTGATTTACAAATCTCATTTGAAACTGAGCATTTCACCTTTTGCAGTTAATGCTGATAAGCACACAACTTTTGAACATACATGTGTGGCTGACATTGACAAGACATTTCATCTTGTTGCTATAAATCTCCCCCCCCCCTCACCTTCTCATAGGAATGGCTTTACTGTAGCCAAATTCCATGAAGAATTTGAACATTTTTTGTGTGACTTAGAAAATATGCCTAGAAAGCATTTGATTATGGGTGATTTAAACATTCACGTTGATGATCCAAGTAAACCTGAAGTTTTGCGATATTTAGCTCTGCTTTCTAAACATAATCTCCACCAGTTTGTTGACAGGCCTACTCAAAGGTCCGGTCATATTCTTGATCATGTGATCTGTCAAGTTGATGATGACTTGTTGGTAGAATGCAATGTATCTCCCAACTTATATGGTTCCGATCATCACATGATTGAATGCTCAATAAATAAGCTGAAACCTGCACCAGAAAGGAAAGCTGTCACAATAAGAAATTTTAATGATCTCGATCTAGGTTTTTTCAAGACTGACCTTATTCAAGAGCTTAGCAGTCTCAATATGTCCAAAGGGTGCGCAGAATTCTTAACAAGCATTGTCTGAAGCAGACACGATTTCAACGAACGATTAAATGTCCTAAATAGTTCAACGATGATGTCCGGTCGGCCCAAAGAGAACGCCGCAAATATGAGCGTAAGTGGAGAAAAACCCTAAGTGATACTGATCGCTTGAAATATCTTGAGCAAAATGTAGTTGTAAATGAACTTATTGTTAAATCCAAAACAGAGCATTTCAAAGGTTTTTGGCAAATGCTGATGCAAAGACAATGTATCGTACAATAGCTCACTTCTCAGTAGTTCCACCAAGGCTTTACCAATCTGCCGCTCAAATGAAACTCTCAGTAAAAATTTTGCCAATTTTTTTACTGAGAAAGTGGCAAAAATAAGGTCTGAACTTGACGTTGAATGTGTTAATGTAAATATATCTTCTCTTGATACCGGTAAAGAATGTAACGATGATGTATTTTTGCTTGATTCTGACGATGATTTGATGATTAATGATTTACAGTATATGCACAGTACTGATATCTTTGCAAATTTCCAACCTGTAGATGAAGCTGAGATTCGACATATAATTTCCAAGATCCCAAACAAGACAAGTTCTCTTAACCCACTGCCTACTTGGCTCTTGAAGGAATGTGCTGACATAGTAGCCCCTATAATTATGTCTCTTGCAAATAATTCATTTAGTTCTGGTTGTTTTCATCCATTCTTAGGAAGGCAATTATTTCTCCCTTTATTAAGAAGTCCACTCTCAATCCAAACGTTTTGAAAAATTATCGACCCGTCTCCAATCTTCCCACCCTTGGCAAGATCCTTGAATATCCAGCAGTCTTTAGGTTTAATAAACATTTTCATTCAAAACATCTTATAGAAATTTTTCAATCTGCCTACAAAGCGGCACATAGTACTGAAACTGCGTTATTGCGTGTTAAGAACGATATATTAAATGAGTTAGATTCGGGTAGAGTTGTTTTACTTGTACTTCTAGATATGTATGCAGCCTTTGATACCATTGACCACACTATTCTTATAAATAGGCTTCAGTGTGAGTATGGTATCGGAGGTTGTGTTTTAAACTGGTTTAGATCTTATCTTAGTGATCGCAAGAGTTCAGTTTGTATCTCTGGTAGTTATTCTACTGCCCATCCCCTGAAATATAGTGTTTCCCAAGGATCTGTTGCTGATCCTTCGATCTTCAATGCCTATTCGCAGCCTGTTACCCGCATTATCAAACTCTTAAATGTTGCTTACCATATATAGGCTGATGACACTCAGCTTTATGTTAGCTTCGATACTAAAAAGCCAGGTAATAGGGAAGCTGCCCAAGCTCGCTTGTCAAATTGCATTGCAGCGGTTAAAGACTGGATGCTTCATAAAAAAAAAAAGAATAGACCTAATGACACCAAAACTGAATTTTTGATCATTTCATCAAAAAAACAAATGCATTCCATCAAGTCCATTGTTTTGAGGATCGGTGGGTCTGTGATTGTTCCTTCATCATCCGTTAAAAATTTAGGTATCATGTTTGAACCTTGTATGAATATGAATTCCCAGATCTCTTCAATATGTCGTACTGTTAATTTTCATTTGCGTAATATTTCTAGAATCAGACGGTACATTGATCAAAATACTTGTGCTCATGCAGTGCGATCTCTCGTCCTTGAACAGTCCTTTCTGGGCTGGATTATGGCAACTCCCTGCTTGGTGGCATATCACGTGAAAACCTTCAACGCTTGCAAAGACTTCAAAATCGTGCAGCGCGCATAATTTTGTGTGTTGATAGACGTACAAGCGCTTCCCCCCTCTTGCGTATTCTTCATTGGTTGCCCATCCAGCAGAGAATCGATTTCAGGATCGTACTGCATGTGTACAACTGCATCAAAAAAATGCGCCCTCATACCTTCAAGAATTGCTGCATATTTATAAGCCTGGACGCGTTAATCTTAGATCCGCCAACAAGGATGTCACTCGCCTTGTGGTGCCAAGAACTAATCGTGTCAGTGGGGACTGCGCCTTTTTTGTCCTGGGACCACGTTTGTGGAATAATCTACCCATTGCAATCCGTCAGGCTCAAACTGTTTTTACTTTTACGAAGGCCCTTAAGACTCATCTTTTTCCTACTGATTAGGTTTTATGCTGTCCATAATATTTAATTTCTTGTTTTTATTTATCTAGTTTTTTTGTTTGTATCTTATTTTTCATCAATTCTTTTATGCTTTTATATTGTCCTGCAAATGTTTTTAATTTTTTTGTTTTTTGATATTATATATTAAGAGTTTGTCTATGTATTATCAATTTTATTGTAAAGCGCTTCGATCCACGGGAGAGGCGCTATATAAATAATTTCAATAATAATGATAATAATAATGTAGCACAACATTTACCAAACTGTTGCTGATTACCTTCGTCCATATGCATTTCAATCATCGGTATAATTCTTGCTACATTATCAGTCGGGCCTACTACATTATCAGTAAATTTGTTTCAACATTATCGGTTAAGAAATTTACGACATTATTGGCAATTCTTTTACTACATTATTGGTCGTTGCTACATTATCCAGTTATCGATCAATTTTGTGCTACGATAATGGTCGTTACTACGTTATCGGTAATTTTGTGCTACGTTATCAGGTTATCGGTCGTTACTACGTTATCGGGATATTACTACATTATGTAACATAGCTGGTGTGGCAGTTTCTGAATTTAAATCGCAAATAACTCAAACGCTGGCTTGAACCCTGCCCTTTTGAGAAATACTGAGAACCAGAGCAAGAATTCTTACCAGCGGGACCGTCATTCAACGTTATCAACCGATGGACGGTGAGAATCACTCAACCATTGGCCACCTTTCCAAAGTACTGGCGGGGAGAGAATGTTGGATATAGATGACCAATCAATATCTACGCAATCAATATCTAATATATAATCAATATCTGTGGAAAAATTGAGGGTTAAATCGTTGTTTCTCTGGAGACTAATAC
>JAIGNY010001353.1:15000-29895 GCA_020152595.1 Chiridota heheva | reverse complement strand
AACTTATGTCGGGTTTTTGGACCCCGTTTTAAAGGTAATAATATTCTTGAATGACAATCATCCAACATTCGGCAACAAGAACAACACTTGTCACTTACGCAAAACAATCTTAGCACCAAAATGATCAAAATCTTATCACCAAAATGATTAAATTCTTTGGAAATAGGGGCCTAAAAATATGGAATGCAGAAAGTGGTATTTTCAAATTATTGCTTTACTGTAAACTTATCTCGGTAGAAGTAAACAAACTTTAGATAACATGGGTGTGATTTATATTTTTTAATCCTTACTCTACCACGCGACGATATATCATCGCCGTTTTGGGTTCCCCATCTTTAACCCCGCCTCCCAAGCGCGTTTTCAAAAAAGTGCTGGTAGAGTCCCAGGATAGAGTAGGGGTTAATCAGCCCGCGACAAGTATGCAACTCAAAAATATATACAGCATGGTCTCGGTGGGCGGCCCACTGGGTCACTGCAGCGGAACGAGCCCCACTTTGCTGCTCGGAAGACAAAGGATCCTTCAATAATCAGCCTGTAAACAAGCTTACTGTACGCTGAGAGTTAATCAATTCTAATTCCCTAATAAACCCCTAACATGAATGCATGATGAGAAATTTAAGGAGGTGGCAGGTGAGCTAATTAGGGGATTTTCATATTGTTTTAAGATTTCGTCAAAGGCTTTGCCATCACTTAGGTCACCACCAAACTTACCTTCAATTATAGAGCACCCGACAGCTGCGCGACACAAGTTAAAAATGAGCTTCAACTTGGTCGTTTTGCTGGAACTTTCATTTCTCCACCTCTTCAGCTCTTCCAGATTTTAGCTGTTCACCTTTGGGTGTTGTTCCAAAAAAGGAACCAGGTGCTTTTCGCCTTATTCAGCATCTTTCATTTCCAGCTGGGCTGCTGGGTCGTCAGTAAATGATGGTATGGGTGATGATTTGTGCAAAGTTAAGTATGCTTCTTTTGATTATGCATTATCTTTGGTGCAGAAAGCTAGCCCAGGTGCATTTTTAGCAAAGGCTGATATTAAATCAGCTTTTTGTCTTTTAGCAGTTCATCCTTCAGATTTTCATTTGCTTGGATTTAAATTCAAAGGTAGTTTTTATTTTGACAAATTTTTGCGAATTGGTTGTTCAATTTCTTGTTCCTTGCTCGAAAAAAATTAGCACTTTTGGGGAGTTTTGCATTCAGTCTTAGCAGCTCAGTGTAAGCTTGATGGTGTTTGGGTCACACACTATCTTGATAATTTTCTATTTATAGTTGTGGATTTTGACTCTTGCTTGAAACTCTTGGCTTCGTTTCAGCATGGTTTTAGAAGCTTTGTGGCGAGCGAGGTGTTCCCTTGACCCATGGCTGCATGGGGTCTTTTCTAACTCCATGCTTGACCGCTGAGTAAACCGTGGGACCTGTTCAGGTTTGACTTTTCTTGGGTTGAAAATTAATGCCCACTTGGCTTTTGTTAAAGTTCCTCAGGAGAAATTACTTACTCTACATCAAGTCATAAAGTCAGCATTAGAAAGGAAGAAGGTTACACTGAAGAAAATTCAATCTATTATTGGTTCTTTAAACTTTGTTTGTAAGGCTGTTTCACCAGGCAGGTGTTTTCTTCGCAGGCTGATTAATCTCACCATTGGTGTAACAAAACCCCACCATTTTTTTCGCCTGGGTATCGGAGCCAGGGCTGATTTGCTCGCTTGGTCAAAAAAAAATTGCGAATTTTAATGGATCATCACTTTTCTTTGAACAGTATTGGGTGAACAGCCCGGACGTGCAGCTTTTTACTGATGCTGCAATTAGCTTGGGATTTGGTGCCTTTTTCAGGGTAAGTGGTTGCAAAGAAAGTGGCCCAAGAGTTTCGTACTTCGGTCCCCTTCTATCGCATAGTGTAAGTTTGCGCCGGTGGTTGGTGCAGTTATGGCTTGGGCCACATTTCTGGCAAATAAAAGGGTAATTTTTTGGTCTGATAATCAGTCTGTGGTGGCAATCGTTAACAGGCAAATCTTTAAGTGTCCCATTATTATGTCAATGATGCGAGTTTTGGTGCTTCACTGTTTGGTGCACAACATTCTTTTTGTTCCAGGTTGGCATAACGGTGTTGCTGCTGCTTTGATCTCGTTTCCAGGTGGCAACCTTCGGAAGCTGGCACCTCATGCAGAGCATCAGATGTCTCCTCTGCTGCCTCTTCACTGGCTAGTCTGAACTTGGTTTTGTCTGTAGCTAAAAACACCTATGCCACTTATTGTCGGGCCATTAAGGTATTCCCTGAGTTTCGGGTTGCTACTGGTTCAACTGGTGGGGAAACTTTGTCAAGTTCTGTTGAGGAGGTGGCTACATTTGTGGTATTTTTGTCATTGAGGAATTTTTTATCAGCTTCGGTAGCTACTTATTTATCTGGTTTGTCTTTTTTCTAGGGGGAAGTCAAGAAATTTGCCCGACTTCACAAGTTATTTTCTAGTTCGTAAACTCCTGGAAGGGTTTATGGAGGGATAAACAAAGACGTGAGCGTAGGCAGCTAATCACTCTTTCGCTGCTTAGCATAATTTTAAGGGATCTCTCCTTCGTGTTCTTGTCCAAAGTTGAGACATTGTTAATTAAAGCTGGTTTCATCCTTGCCTGTTTTGCTTTTTTAAGAATTGGGGAAATCGTAGGGGGTGCTAAGAATGTTCAAAATGCCTTGAATTGGGGTGATATTGTAAAAGAGAGTTCACCAGATCATCCTGGCTTTTTAGTTCTTTTGAGGAGTTCCAAGACAAATCAAATGGGGTCGGGAACATCAATCTTTCTCGCCATTCAAGGGAATTGTTAATTTTCATATCCTTGGTGGCCCCAGGAAATTCCCTGTTGGCTTCTTGGTTTGCCCTGTTGACTTACACAGGGGGCTTGGTTTTTCGCCTACCTTTTTAGGCTATACTTTTGTTGCTAATGTTAACTTTCAATAAAGGTTGCGACAAATGTCAAAATAAATCTGTGTCTTATCAAGCTGTTGTGTGTTTGAGTAATAAATTATTAAAGGAAGAGGTATACCCAGGAGGTATACACTAACATTGAATATGGACAATTATGCATTAGATGGATCATTATTGGAAAAGAAAAACAAAAATAAACATAATATAGATATAAAATTCAACGTTAATAAAACAAAAAGCAGTCACGGTCGAGTTCCTGGCAGGAGTGTGTGGCAATACGAAACCTCATAGATATATTTTTTTGCGAAAATTTTTCAAGGTAGTTCCCCTAGCTTATTTATGCTCAAAATATTTTGGTATCTTAAGTGTCAATATTGCGGTGTAGGCCTAGATTTTTTAACATTTTTTTTATAATATCAAGGACTTGATCCTGATAACACATTGATCAACCGAGGACTTCAAACACGGCCGAAGACTTATATTTGGGTCCTCATAATAGGCACGTAGCTAAGGGGGAGGTGGGATCCGCGGTCCTTCCCCCTTCCCTTTCCCTTTGTCAAATGTCGATTTTTTGGGAGCGTCTTTTGATATGATCTGCACAGCATATATATCGATAAGAGAATCTTATTTGGTCCGGTCACTCAGGTTCAAATTGATTTTCATATAGGTCGCCCCCCCTCCCCTTTTAAACTTTCTGGCTACGTGCCTGCCTCAGAAGAAACTATGTGCAATTGGTGAGATTCAATCACTAGGAGCATCTGGCGTTATTTGAGAAGGGTCCTCAGGTATGCGAAAATTTCTGCTTCTACATGTGTTAACATGACAACATATGTTCTTGGTCTAGACCTTATAATTTACAAGTCCGCGTAAGGTAGATATAGTAATTAGTAACGTACGTTTGGGTGGTTTTACAAATTTGACCATTGGTCGGCATTATGCAATTCTCTCAAAGAATTGATTTGGAAAAATTATAATGCATCCATCAAGCCACCTCCGCCCCCTCCCCCTCCTCCAAAAAAAAAAAAATCGGATGCGAGAGGCTGAGCAATGTCTCCTCGTTACTTATAATTCAAACATTTTAACCCAGAAATTGTCCCAGTCAGCCTGTGGAACAAAATGTATAGTTAAAGGCATTTTACGGGAAGAATAGGTCATTGGTCCTGCTCTGTATCAACCGTGATCTACGGTCCCTTGACATTTATTCTAAACAATAGTATTGACAATCAGGACGTACAACATACACGAAAATGGCATTAACACAAACTACAAGAATTTCACTTTTTGCGGCAAAATTTATTGAATTTAAAAAGCAATAATTCGATTTACAAAATAGTATTCTAAATCACGTAATTAATTACAAAAACTGAATCACGCAATGTGGAAGACATGAATCTTAAATATGTTTTCCCGTTTTTGTTGTGAAACATCGAGTTGTTATAAATACAGCAGCAATAATAAACAGCTGCCCAATGTGTAGAAAATCCCAAAACAGTACTGTGTGTCTTGCAATTTGACTGCTACTAAAAACTCTCTAGACCTGTTAGAGGTCAAATTTGATATTTAGTTTGAAAATATCATACGTTTTTCTTTTAAATCATGGCAGATTAATGCTTAGCTGTTCAAGAATGTTAAACACAAGCAAATTTTCGGACAAAGTACCATCAATACATGCCCATGACGGCCGGGCTCATAGCCAGGATTTTCTTAAAGGGGCCAGACACATACGCTCTTCTCAAAAGGGACACATACCTTCCAAACTGGGGTGAAAAGTCAAGTACCCGGCCCCTCTCGAATTATGTTTATGTACCTTTTTTGACTCAGATGAAGTGTTGACTCTGGACCTGGACATGTTTTGATGATTCTTTGTCCGAAATTTCTTCACCAGTTATTTCTAAATACCATTTTGCATCTTTGAAACTCAATATCTTTTGAACAGAACACGATACAAAAGAAATTTCATCACATGTCTGTTTATCTCATTTTCCTCTTTAATATTAGAAGGACCTACGCACTAAACTATAATCATTACAAAAATAAGTTCTTTTCATAATTCTTTTCAGCTGCATTTCATAAGAATATTATACAACAATAAGCAAACAAAACTGTAAACTATCCCTGAATTATAAATGTCTAATCTATTCCAGTATGTTTATGTTGCTTTCATCAGTCTCTTTATTCACCAAGTACTAAAATGAGCCCCAGTCCTCAACTACCTCCACCCCTTGATCTTATACTACCCTCCATGGATAATATTTCTTCATCTTGCCTTTTGTTCTCTGTCCCTGAAGTTTCATCTTCTTCAGAAATATCTGATGACCAAGTTCTTATCCCCTCTACAACACCCCCTGCTGAATTCAGGTCGGTAGGAGTAATATCACCTGCATCTTTATTATTATTTGAACTGTCGCTTTCTTTGTTTTCCTCAAAAGATAATCTGCTATCATCTGTATGTTTCGTTCCTTCTTCTATCACTCTATCTATATCCTCTGTCTCTCCTTTTGAATTTCTAGAACTACCCGCTTCACCAATTGTTCCTTTCTCCTCAGAAAAATCTTCAAAACTTTGCTCTCTATTATCCTGATGATCAGGAATATGTTCTCTCTCTGATATCCTTTCCATCTCACCTGACTGTTTGTTTTGTATATTTAATTCCGAAGGACCTTCCACCAAAACTTCTTCATCTTCTACAACAACGCTTGGAATTTTCCATTTGTCTGAATCCTCTTGATGTCGTACATTCTCCTTTTTTTCTTGGACTAGCCTCTCATCACACAAAGCCCCCGAGCTTGGTTCCTCTGCAATTGCATTCGGCAACACTGTCCTCTTTACTTCAATAATACTATCTCCTTTCTCTTCAGTATCTCCGCTAACATCCAACTTCTTCATACTTTCTTGGCTTCCTGTTCCTACAAAGGATAAAAGAAATATTCTAAGATTTTTTTTTTTTTATATCAGATCTATATAATCAAAACAACCAAATATCTCTGCTTATCCATTTTCTTACATTACACGATGGGTGGCTCGCCATGGGGGCAGAGGGTGCACTTACCCCTAAAGATTTGCTAATCATCGTCTTGTATTGAATAATATATATAATAAGGGAACATATGTTCATATATTGTGCCCCAATCATGTTTTGTTCCTCCAACTAAATTCTCTTACAGCCGACCGCACATTACACTATGCCTATACAAAAATTATGCAAACATGCACATACAGTCAAATGACAATATGTGTGTGCAAAGCTTTTATACGATTGCTTTGTATAAGCAAATAACCAAATGACACCAATTTTGCACTGTGGTAGGGGGACTTAGTAGCATGGTTTCCATCTATACAATCTAATACAGGCCTACAGACCTTTTCAAACCGAGTTTAGCCGAACGTGATTTCTTCAGTACTTCGACAAATCAATTGCTGGGGAAACTTTTCCTTTCGCAACCAATCAGGTGCAGGTTTGAGGAAAAAATGTAAGTAGCAATACGCGCGCGTATTTCCTTCATGTATAACGCACGTATGATACGTGCGCTTGAAAACATTTTTTCATACGCTTGGTCCCATACCGCGTGAATTGTGCAGACGGCCAAGATTCCTGCAGTATTTTAAACCTCCAGTATACGATTGGTCCATTATGGACACGTGAATCTCGGCCATGTGGAAAAGGTCTATAGTACCTCCATCTATTTATGGGGAGACACAAATATAGTTTCCAGTGCAATGAAAGGAACTTCTCACAACACACAACACAATTTAAGTCATGATTAAGTCGGCACGAAGAAAGATTTGGAATATTCTGAATTTTCGAGAAATTTCCTTAATTTTCGGAAAATTTTCTTCAACTTGATTTCGGTACGTTTTCTTCAATTTCCGGAAATGTACCTGAATTTCAGAAAATTTCTTCAATTGTCATAAAATGTTGCAAATTTCCCGCAAAATTTCCAATAATTTTGTTTAATTTAGGCCTATATGCTTTCCCGGGCCAGGTTTGTAAGTGAGAGCTTTGGTTGTGAGCCTTCTTACAATTAAAATCCATAGCAACGAAACCATGCATGTTTCTTTACTATTTTGAGAGGAAAATCTCGGCACACTTTGTCCAAACACCTCATTTCCTTCAGAGAAGATCACACTGCGCTGTGATTAAAAATTAAACACGTATACGTGTCAACGGTTAAATACTTAATTAAAACTAAAAGGTAAAACACGATGTGTTAATTACAAGTATTGTTACAAGTATTGTATGCTTAAAGACATTAGAAGGTTGGTACTAATTAATCATTAGCTAGTTACTATGGTTAAACTAGGATAAACATGACACATAGCTTGAATGTCACGCACATTTCAAAGTTTAATTTGGGCTAATTATTTTGAAGTCTGGCACAAATAGTTGCAAAACCCAGAAAGTTCAAATTCAATTTTGTAAAGTTTAAATTCTTTTTGAAGATATATAATTGGAGCAAAAAAGTTACTGTTTGAACAAAAATTATGCTTGATGTATTTAGTGTTTCTGTATGTGGCGCTCATTGACTTCACCAAACTTTTCTTCTTCTATTGTGTGGGTATGTATATACGGGTTGGGTGTGGGGGGGGGGGGATCTATTGCATCTGCATGCTCTTGCATATGAAGAATGTGTTTTAAAGATAAACTACACCTGTTGTCTTTATCTCCATAGATGATAGTAGACATTTAATTATTGAATGTACTTTTTCAACCCTCAGTTCCCCCATCAGACCCGTTTGCACCCTCACCATTCACACATGATACTAAACGTGAAAGTCCGTATAGTAACACCACTTTAAAACTTTGGCACCCAACACGGCTGCATTTATGAAAGTTATAAATATATGCAAAATTTCATAATTTAAGTCTCCTCCTGAGCAATATTTCTGTTACTATCTTCAATGAAAAGAATTATCTAAAGGGCAATGTTTTTCAGTACCGTATTTGAAAAGAGCAATCCATTTCTGAATAGAAGCACAATTATCCTCTCTGAAAAGGATAACTTTTCCTCTGAAATGGGGAACTTTTCCTCTCTGAAAAAACTTTGAGGATATGTATCCCTAATTACAAAATAAGACAGACACATCTAATAAGATTACATCGCCAGCGACGCCAGGTCGTCCGGGTCACCAGAGTTTAAAAAACTATTAGAAAAGAATGTTCATGAAAAAGGGTAGACAAACATGCAGGTGCTAAGACAATGTAGTAATGCGGTCATTTTTTGATAAATGCCTGAAACACGTTGGATTTGGAGGCTGGGAGGCATACCTCCAACTGCCCCATTTGCAACACCACTGTCTATTCGGCTCATGTAGAGGTAATTTCTACAAATTTCAGATTCTTTCAACTCTTCTTTAGGTTCAACAACTGCATTGGGTTAACAGTGTCACACAAAATTAAAAACACTGATAAAAAAATCAATTCTTTTTTTTCTTCTTTTATTCTTGTACGGTATTTCATGTCTTGTGGTGAAGAATTTGCCAAGCAAATAAAAAGAGAAAAGTTGACACCCGTTTCTCAGCAACCCAGAGCTCAACTGTAAAGATCTGCTCTTAGTCTTGTTTGCTTTTCTTTCTTCTGTTTGACATTTCTACCGTTTGAACATCGTGAAGTCCGGCATTGACTATGTCATCTTACTTGTGAATCTCACATGATCAACACACTTCAGGTGTTGAATAACAACTTCTAACGGTTCTTAGCACTTTGCACGTAGACAATATTGCTTCTGCAGATGAACGTTCGCAAGATTATTATCCAGGTATTGGAAGTAAAACGTGTGATAGAGAACATCTGTACAGTTGGTAATGACCTCAAATATTTGATGTCAAACCAGCTGTCTATGACACTACTCGGAGGCTAATTTTAGATGAATAGCATCAACAAACAGGTCATCACCTCAAAATTGAGACCGTTTAGCATGTTTTCTGGACCTTTTAATCTTATCTTATGGGGATTAGAGGGGGTGGGGGTAAGTAGGTGGGGGAGGGGGCGTACAACCCTGTTGACCCTATAATTGCAGAAATGTAATCAAGTATGGTATCACTACTGAGGGTGGCAACACTGACTTTGGAGGTCAATAAAGTTAATAATAATAAGAATAATAATAAGAATAAGAATAATAAGAATAATAATAAGAATAAGAATAAGAATAAGAATAAGAATAAGAATAAGAATAAGAAGAAGAAGAAGAAGAAGAAGAAGAAGAAGAAGAAGAAGAAGAAGAAGAAGAAGAAGAAGAATAATAATGATAATAATAATGATAATGATAATAATAATAATAATAATAATAATAATAATAATAATAATAATAATAATAATAATAATAATAATAATAATAATAATAATGATAATAATAATAATAATAATAATAATAATAATAATAATAATAATAATAATAATAATAATAATAATAATAACAATAAGATAATAATATTAATAATAATAATAATAATAATAATAATAATAATAATAATAATAATAATAATATTAATAATATTAATAATAATAATAACAACAACAATAATAACAATAATAGTAATAATATTAATAATAATAATAATGATAATAATAATAATGATAATATTAATAATAATAGTAGCAACAATAACAATGATAATAATAATGATAATAATAATAATGATAATAATAATAATAATAGTAGCAACAATAACAATAACAATAATAATAATAATAATAATAATAATAATAATAATAATAATAATAATAATAATAATAATAATAATAATAATAATAATAATAATAATAATAATAATGATGATAATAATAGTAATAATAATAGTAATAATAATAATAATAATAAGAATAATAATAATAATAAGAATAATAATAATAATAATAATAATAATAATAATAATAATAATAATAATAATAATAATAATAATAATAATAATAATAATAATATCCTTACCCTCAGATGTGGAGACACTCATAACTACTGTGGACATGATGCATCCTGTGGCACTGTTGGTAAATGACCGGCTGGAATACCTTGTGCTGGTTGATAACCTTTCTTTGTCTGACAAAGCTTGAATTGATATTACCTGCAGCAAAAAAAAAGAGAAAAATGTCGCTTACTTTCTGAACCTGAAATGGGAAGATTTCTTTCTATGTGATTTTAACACCTCTAAGAAAACCTATCGATGGGTGTAAAGCATTCCATATTTATTATAAAAGATTCACACTTTTCAGGTGAATGCATGGTGTAGTATTTGACTGTGATGTCCAAACAATTCAATTTGCGGTTAAGATGCGAAATATTGATTTCTCTCGAGTTTGCTCAATTCCTTCAATTTCTCTTTTAATCTTCGCAAATCCTCAAGTTTCCAACACTCTCAAAGCAAAGAGACTTTTAAAAAGAGCAGCCAGTTCTTAAAAGAGTTTTTAGATCTTTACTAACAGATCTAGAACATCCAACAAAAGTTGACGACTTTCTCATCTGGGGGCTTTCTCAAATTACTTAAGGAAATAGATTAATAATTTGTGTTTCACAAATTATGCACACACATGAAAAATACTCAAATTAGAGACTGTTTTACTCATAATTTAGGGTAGACATGGTAGAATACTATTTGTGCTGTCTGTAGAACTTTTAAAGTGTGTTGCCAAGATTTAGACATTCAACAGTTTTTACAATCTGTGTATATAGAATCTGAATAGGTTAAGTCGGCAAAAATCCTGCCTGAGGACATGAATGCCAACTGTGCGTAACAAAAGTTTGAGAGAAAAAATATTAATTTAAGAAGTTTAGTAAGTTTAGCTTTGAAACAGTTTAGACTTAGTGCATGTTAGTGACTCTATATTTATAAGAGTAGTCTGCCATACAGAATATGGCTGCTCTCCTTCTGTCCTTTGGATTGATTCAAGTTTATCTACATCGCACTGGTGGTGGGGGTCCCAGACTGCTGATGCATACTCAAGTACTGGCCTAAGCTTTATATACAGTGATTTTAACGGGTTTTTTGGCTACCAACTGTGGTGTAGCGGTTATCATACATGTCTACAGACCACGAGGCCTTGGTTCAAGCCTGGGTTGGATAGACACGCCAGTGCACCACAACTGGTTATCAAACGCCGTGGATATAGACGTGGTCGATGTTATGTCTGTCCGTACGTCGTACCTGTGTTCTCGTCCGAGTCGTATTAAACGTTTCGTGATAGCATTGTTACTATCATAACCGATACGAAGGCGACGACCCCGTCATTGTAAGTGTGTGTTCATTCGTCGTCGTCGTCAGTGGGACAGTTTGAGAGGTTGCGTCTTAATAGGCCAAGTACAGAATTTGCTTTGTCAGTTTGTTGGTGATGTTGTGTATATGTTTATCCCATCTGAGTTTATTATCAATTTCAAGAAGTAGGTTGACATCTTTTAGCGGCTGGTTGCACAAGGTAAAAACTGGTGATTTATAGCATTTTTTAGGAGATATTGAGAGGATGTAGCATTTAGAGGGGTTAAAATTCATTTGCCATTTATTTTGCCATTGTTCAAGTTTATTTAGATCATCTTGGAGGATTTGTTGGTCAGAGGGGAAACTACAAGAAGTGCGAAAATAAAGAACTGGTGTACCGATAAAAACCTGTAATTTTTGAGAAAGGGGAGCTCGGGGATAGTGTTTTTAGTCAAACACTTCATGTACAGTCCTGTTGAGGGGAATATTCATTTTTTTGAGGGGGGGAACTTCTGGAAATACCACTTCTGATATTTGTTTTACCTCTGCTCGGTCCCTGACTTTAGCTTGATGCTCCATAAGTGTATGCATTCTCTTTTCCCTGGCCTCTTCTCTGCTCAGGAATTTATCAGCCTTGATGATAACTGGAGTTGGTTGAACTGCAGAAAGGAAGATATATGAATCGATTCATATGAATGCATTTATCGAATAAAACTAAACAAGGGAGAGTTTGACAGTGTAAGATTTAAATACAATTCCACGTAAAATAATCTTTACTTCCTTCAGCTGTCAGCTATGCTTCCTAGAAGTTCCTACTTGAGAAATTTAACAAGAAGAGACTGGTAAAAGGATATTTTGGTGGTAAAACAAAATGAAAATTTATATTAACCTCATAAATGAAATACCTTACATGGGTACAGAACACAGAATGATAGCATAGTAATCATTAAGCAATTGTCCTGTTTGGCTAATGGGCTTTATCAATCAGAATAGTTTATCCTTATAGGGTCCCTGTACCCCACGCTGAAAAGACGCAGCACTTTGGCGCGCATTAATGTGCACCGCAACAAGTCTAGCACCCAGTCCCTTTTTAAATCAAGCTAAGGGTCTGGCCCCTTCACTTTTACATCTTTCGTATGGTGATTTGTGTATCTGAACATAATTATGCGCCCCCTCCTCCCCCCACCATCATACACACACACACTTTTGGTACGCAAATTCATATGAACTTGCTTTGCATATGTCAGGTACAAGCATATACCAAACTGTAAGAAAGAAGTTGTCATATATCTACTGCAATATACTTAGTTCTACACCAGTTATAGTTCAAGCAAACTTGTGGCATTTTTCAAATACCTCAACCATACTCACAAGTTTCTGAAAAGTTTAAGTGACATGTTTATCCTCAGTAAATGCAAGGATTGACACTATTTCCAAACAACTGAACCAGGACAAACAGCCGGGCAATTGAAATAAGTAAAGAATCTCACACAAATCCAAATAGCCTTAACTAACTGACTAAAAGCTGATTGACGACAATTGAAGATTGATTGACGACAATTGAAGAAGATTGCACAAATACTTTACTTTGTTGGATATTATAAATCAAGTAACCTGTCTGAGTTAGATGATTGACAGCTTTTTCAATCAATGACCGCATGAATTTGCCTAGCAACAAAATTTGCTTAGTCAAGTGGGGCAAACATCCTACGCGGTGTTGGTACAGTACAACTAGCTAGCGACGCGCGCTCTTGTAGTCAATGCAATTTACTGTACAAAACAAATTTCTGCACACACAGACTGAGTGACGGCAAAATGTTGAACAAAAATTGCGCTTACGGGCCCGTTGCGGGCTTTGTTAATCTGATTGCTGTTACCCACAACACTTCGCAAACTGAATATTGTTTATCCCTTTTGCTAAAAACTCTAAAGATCCGGAGAAGTGTCATAAAATGGATCAAAGCTGGCGGAAGGCCTTGCAAATATCTAAATGTCAATGCATTAGTAATGCACGTTTGCGGATGTGAGGTTTGTTTGACCCCACCTAGTTATCGCGGATCTATGGTGGGCGTGGCTTATTTCGTAACTCAGAGACGTTAATTGCAAATCCTCTTAAAGCATTTAAAATCATCTTGATTCTATGGCTAAGCTTCTTTCGTTGTCGCCTATTTAACCCTTTGTGCATTCAATGCCAATTAAAATTTCCAGGGCCATGGAAGGTTTTCATAAAGGCAAAAATGTTTTGGCTAGACAAATTAAACAAATCTCTTGAACTGCACCAGCGTTGAAATCTTATTTTCAAATAGTTTATTCTATGTGAGAAGCTATGTGAACAAAATTGTGATCATATTTATTAGGTTATATTTAAATTAAATCTGTTCATAAAAAAAAAGGCAAGCAAAAATACTTGAATTATCCACAAATAAAATGACTATAAGAAACTGGTACAATTTGAAATAGATTAAACAAAAAAACATGCTTAAGAAAATGTAAGGAGAACAACCGATCATTGCTCACAACTTCCAGATGGTAGGATTGGGGATGGTGTCAAGCCTGTTTCCAAAATAGTTCATTTTGGATGGAAATTTACTGAAATAATTGCCCAATACTTATGTGAGCTTCGTCTTCCTGAACTTTTATACATGACCAACTGACTACAATCGCGGACAAAAGTACTAATTGGCACTTTTTTAGCACAACATCCCTTTAAGGGATTTGAAGCATATGCTTTTGCTATGTTTTCCTCAAATAGATCGATATGTTGATGCAATAACAGTTCATATTGTTGCGTAGTTTTAACGAATTCTGCATTCCAAAATTCACCAAAATGTTTCAAATACTCGGATTTCTTTCGGTGCAATCCAAAGGAATTTAGCATTATTGTTATTAAGATTAATATAGCGCCAGGCTATTAAATAATCATTGGCGCTGTACAAATAAAATACTACATGAATATATAAGAGAAATAAAAGTTAAGAAAACTAACCCTAAAATACTGAATGCAATTAAAACATGTAGCAAAAAAATATATATAAAGTAACAAGATTTAATATAAGTAAAAATTGAGAAAAACTAAAAGGATTTAAGAACAATCTACACCAATAAAACATTAAAAGGTAAAATAACTTCTATAACTACTTTAAAATTATGATTTAAAAAAACATATGGTATTTAATAGACTTTTAAAAGTTGTGGGTGGACTGGTCAGGAATCTTGAGGCGCCATTTTGAAACTTATTTGAAGGTATTCTAGGTCACTCTTGAAGGTTGAAAACAAATATATATCCAATCACTCACAAATACTATAATACATACAGGTTGTCACATACATTAAGTATTCATTTAACATAATTATAGCATATCATTTTAGCAGGGGCACCGACACCGAGGGCCGTGGTGGGAGGAGGTATGCCCCTAACTGCCTAATAATTTTCTAAGCAGCAATTTTCAAAAGAAGCCTTTTATACTTGTTCGCCAGATGGGTAATTGTCAACATTGGTTTTGGCTCCCCAATCTTTGAACCCATAGGTGGAATTTGCCTACCAAAAGTGTGAGAACGTCAAAAGTGACAAGCAAAAACTGTCAACTAACAAGAGCGTCATTTTCAAAATAAAAAGTGCCCCGAAATTACTGTCAAACAACGCACGTGAACTTGATTTTCTGCTCTCTCCGCTTCCCCGAGTTCCTTTAGACACCTTTGGCGCTTTGGGTCCCATAACAAAGATATTGCAGTGCCATTGTTCAGGGCTAGACCCAAATCGATTTTACCCAGGACCTGTGAGGTTTATCCACCCTTCCGGTGT
>JAIGNY010001353.1:0-10000 GCA_020152595.1 Chiridota heheva | reverse complement strand
GCCCTCCCCTTCTCCCCACCCATAACTCCGGCCAATACTGCAGTAAGATTGTTGTCCCCGGTTCCTACGCCACTCCATATGTGATGTAATTTATTGATACAAGCAAAAATCTCTTCAGAGCAGGCTGTAATTGATCAAACTACGCCCAAATTTCTCAAACTTCCTGTACCAGTGCACCTCCCGTCGGGGATTTTTTTTAAGTTGTCAGGTTTGTCGGATATTGATAGGAAAAATTTGTGGGCTTAGTAGCATATTTTTTAAATTTTATGTCGGGAAGAATATACCGGCATGGCATATCCTGGCGCAATGCATGCATCATGAGATATTTGTGGCTCTCAATAAAATAAGTTTTAACTTGCTGAAGCTGCTATCCCTGTAGCCCCTTAAAAGAGTTTAGTCTCGAATCCTGAAAAACTTAAATATAGCAGGTATACCGACAGTATAGCTTTATGGTCTTGTTCTTTTGTGTTTACATAGCGGCCTATAAACCCGCCTGGCTCATCCAGCAAACCCGACATTTAAAAATCCCACAAGTACATATATGTGTAGTAAAAACAAAACGTCCGAAAAATGTGTGACTAAAGGGCTTGACGCTGTCACTCGAGACCTACGAATAACGAATTGCATGTGTCAGCATATCTGTTAATTGTGGATAGGTGTTAATAATAGTCCTCTCAGATGAAAAACTGTTTTGATTATAATATTTTGTGTGTATAGTTCATGATGATTTATTGCCTTAATTTATTCACACAGAAATGTTTTTTATGTTGAAAGTTTTACAAGCAATTTGCCAAGGAAATTATCCCTGTATATGGAAGATCGAGATCCCTAAAATGTCATGACAAAAATTTGGATTGTGTGTTACACCCCCTTGCCCTCCCAAGCCCGTCGCTGCTTGTGGATGAAACCTATAATAAAACAAGAAACTAATCAACTGTTCAAAAATGTAATCCTATTTGAATATGAAAATTAGATGCTCAAGGATGTACGAACACAACCTTGATATGCATGCTTAACGTTTTGCGTTCAAAATAGAAATATTTGGTTTTACACTTCCCGTTACTCCGAAGCTTAGTGAAATGGATGCTGTAAATATATGTGCTCCTGTTGTGTTCTACTATTCTTAAAGGTCTATGAACAGGCACAATAGTTTTCTGTCCAACCACTGATTAAGAAGAACATTTAATTCTTCTTTTTCATACTAGTCTTTGAATTTTGAAAATAGCATGTATAGCAAGTTATGAGTATTCAAAGTTTGATTTTTTTCTATAGTATATCAAAGGTGATGTATGTACAGGAAAATACCTGAAAAACTTTTGTTTTTTTAATATATTTTTCTCCCTTTTAGACCTTGAAAGTGTTCAAAATGCCTTCTCCAGCATGAGATTGATTGGGGTATGGTAATGATCAAATCCTTTTATCAGAATTATCTTCGCTTTTTTCAAAGAGAAATGGCAGAGGGTTATATATATATATATATATATATATATATATATATATATATATATATATATATATATATATATATATATATATATATATATATATATATATATATATATATATATATATATATATATATATATATATATATATATATATATATATATATATATATATATATATATATATATATATATATATATAATATATATTTACCCCGCTAAGCGTAGCGGGATATTTACGAGAGTTATACTTACCTTCCATGCTATAATATGCAATCTGGTCACACGACCTGATTCTAACGCACTTCTAACCGAACCTAAAAACGCAGTAACCAGCCAAGCCCTGACCTCCATAATACCTCTGTACCACCTCACCAACATTCCACCGAGGCCTGAACGAGAGGGAGGTGGAGGATGCATGGAAGGTGGTATAACTCTCGTAAATATCCCCGCTACGCTTAGCGGGGTAAATTTACTTCGTTATACCTTACCTTCCATGCTATAATATGCAATCAGATTGCAACCGAGGATAGGAAGGAAGGAGTTCAGATCGCCGCACATTTTTTTTTTTTTTTTGGCTGGTACGAAAACTCACACGAACCGAATCCCGTTTAAAGGACGAAATTCCTTCACCTCGGAAGGATGAAAGACCTCAAGAGTGGGAGGAACTAAAACATAGGAAACCACGGCGAGGTACAGTCAAACCGAACAAGGCACCATTCGTTGACAGTAACGGAGGCAAACTCGAAAGAACCTGAGCGTAAAGCCCAGAAAACAAGCCAACCGGAAGAGCGTTTGACACAATTACAGCAAAGTGTCCACAAAAACGCCATTAGCCACACCGGATTCGTCCACGAGACAGAACCGGCGAGGAAACTACGATTGGGAACGAAGCGTGTACCAATGAAAACGAATTGAAGAAATCCCGGACAAGGGAAAAATTCGTTAGCGCATAACCGCGTAAGAGCTAAAGTTAGCGGGGAACACGAACGTCGAAAAGTGAGTCAGACTAAAAACAAGAGAAAACCGCAAAAAGCGGTTTCGAACGCCGGCACGAGAGATCCCGTGAAAAGAGGTTATGCCCCCGAACCCGAGTGCATACCGCGGCCGTTCTATGAACAGTTCAGACTACTTTAACAGAAAGCCACTGGATGATCTATCGGAGGAAAATGTCACATGACACACTACGAAGAGATCTCCCAGAACTCACCAGTGGTCGCGAGTCAAAGACCGTAGACCCCACCGGAAAAACCCTGGTGGATAGCTGCAAGGTATCCCAGAGCTCATGACGGAACTATGACAAAATCGTCCCTGACCCGAGGCTCGTACGTGAAGCCTGCAAGGTCTCGAGCAGCCAAAGTTCGTCCTGCGCCGAGACGAAAAAAGGGTCAAGTACCCGTCCAAGTTTCCGACAGAAGGGGTCACAAGAAAAGTGCCCCGACCTTGATCAAGAAGCCCCGTCGGCACCGACGGTGATATCTGACGGGTGAAAACCGTAGCAGTTGCGGGACCGCGTAGCTCCAGGCCACGCCTATCAACAGCGAAACTTGTCTAAGAAGTTGACTGGAGAAAGTGTTAACGTACTACGTATAGTAACAACCTTGAAACCGCGGAGCCTACGGCTACGGGCGCGGAGAAAACGAATACCGTATGTCTGTACGGGCAGTTAAGTAACAGGCCGTAAAACCGCAAGGAAGCAGCTGTAAGGTGTTAAAGTATGGAAGGAACCATACGTGCCGTTGTTGGTAATAGCTACCCCAAACGTAAGGTTGTCTACCAAAAGGCCACCTATGGTCAAGAAAAATATCCTTCATGGAGGTAATATTGACAAGTAGGGGGTAACGTACCGTACTACGTCAACCGTATGAGTCATAAACCCCAACACTGGGGTAGAAATCACGAAAGAGGTGACGTCCTGTGTATACTACACGGACCGTTAAACACCCTGCACCACGGAGCGGAAAAGCGCGTGGCTACTGGGGGGAATTACGCCGTACAAAGTACGCAACCCCGTTAAGTATAATAGATCCGTTATGGGTCTACAAAGGCGTCAGCATGACAAGTAAAAACCACGAGTCCTCCGCCAACGATGTCGCTGTGCACCACGGAGCAAAAGCTCGTGGCTACGCGAGGGGGGACAACTGGTACTGGTACGTGTCCCGAACGAAGTAGCGATCAGTACCAAAGGACCGTCTAGGTCCACGATAGCGAACGTACTACACCTGTAACGTGAGTCGTTATCTCATTATACCTCTATTCACCACGGGGCCACCGAGCAAGTGGCGACGCGTAGGGAAGAAGTACACAGTACGCGTTCCGTTGAGAATAGGTAAAATATATATAAACTGAGGCCGTAAGAAATACGGAGGAGTTCACGTGCCACGCAAGCTATACGAGTCGTAAACTGAGTTTGTTCCATCACGGAGCTACGAAACCGGTAGCTGCGTGGGGAAGAGGGGACGACCGTCGTACTCAGTACGTGTCCCGGTAAGAGAAACGGCCGCGGAACGCAGTAGTTCATGGCTACTGGTCCTCTACCACAGCCGCGCCGCTGGTATAGGCCGTTAACCCGTTTGTATAAAATCACTACGGAGCCGCGAAGCCGGCGGCTACGCGTGGGGGACTGCCGTCGAACGCTAAAAACGTCCCAGCAAGAAAAGACGACCGCGGAACACTGCAACACGCGGCTAACGGTCGCAATATCCCGAAGTTCCGATACCCGGGTTTATCGTACGTTGTACGTAAAACCGCGTTAATATCTGTAGAATGTGAGCCGAGGGTCTCGTTCGACGCAAGAATCACATTCAGAGTAGTTTGAACGGTCGTGGAACTACGTAACACGGAGGGAATAGCTCTCGTGATGGTATGCCTCCCGTAAAGAAGGAAATCTTATCACCCGAGCGCTAGGCCTCGAAACCCGAGCAAGCGCTAACACGCGACGCATCCTGGGAGCGTGACGTACCGACAAACGGGGACTCGTCCTCGTGTCCATGAACTGGTGAAAACTATGCGGAACCGTGACGTTCAACGCGAAAATCTCACCAAGTCAGCTCACACGGACGTGGGGATCTCCGAAACTAACGGGTGTGACTTACGTTACCTTGCTGTAGAACTAAGCAGCACTACAGACCCAAACGTCATCCCATGCCCCGGACGGAGCCGCCAGAAGTTGTGTTACGGACCCGCATGGGGCCGTAAAACAAGCCGTGGGGGCCGTATGGAACCGATACCGGAGCCGTACGGACCCTAATGGACCCGTGCAAGGAATCCAATGGCTCTACAACTAGCCGTAAAAAAAGGGGACTAACTCACGTAAGACCCCGTAGGGCGTCGCCTCTTGTTGGCCGACCGGTCCCATCGCGGAACCGAGGACCACAGCGGTGTACACGGGTTTGAACAAGTCGATAACACCAAAGCGCAACCTAAGAAGCGTTTACATGCGACGCACCGCAGGACAGTCAAGGCGTTGTAACGCACCGACACTAGGGACCCGCCCGTCGTGTCGATGATATAGGCGCAAAACATCGCGGAACTGTGACGTTCAACGCGGAAAATCCTACAGAGGCAGTTCACACGGCCGTGGGACAGCGTAGCTATGACCAAGCAGCTTCCTAGCTAGCGAACTCAACTTCGGGGTTCATCGTACAGTGTACGTTATCCCGTTGCAAAACTCGAAGTCGTACAGGCCCGTACGGTCTAGAGAGAAGCGTTTGCACGCTATGCAAAGCGGGACCTCTGAGGTGCGTAACGTACCGACGCACGGAGGCCTGTCCTCCGTGCCTACGATACTGGTGAAAGTAATTGCGGAAATGTAACGTTCAACGCGGATAATCGTATAAATGGTGTTCACATGATCGTGGAACTGCGTAGCTAATGGCCACGGAACCATGAATAGAATAGCTCTCACGGCGCTATACTACTTGTGAAGATTATCACTTATCACCTGGCCACATAGCTCGTAGCTAGCGGGTGCATATCCGGGTAAATCGTACGGTGTACGATATCCCGTTACAAAACTACGGAGCCGTACGCATCCGAACACCGGAGCCGCGCGCTCTCGGTCGCACCTGAAAATACCGGTCGCGGTGGAGTCTGTGCTCCGACCACGCCGCTGGAACCCAATCGCTGCAAAGAGTACCACGAATGGACTCGCAGCATAATCTGCACGCGTAACGCGTGAGATGGATGTGACCGGAGCGTAAAGCAAAGAAGCGTTATCACGCTATGCCGGGTCATCAAGGGTGTGTAGAGCATCGACGCCCGAGGACCTGTCCTCCATGTCCATGATACTGGTGAAAATAATTACGGAACGGTAATGTTCAACGCAGACAATCTTAATTGCGTTCACACGAGTCGTGGAACTGCGTAGCTAATGGCTACGGGACCAAGAAGAAAATAGCTGTCCTGATGCTATACTTCTTGTAAAGAAAGTCATCTGTCACCTGACCACGTAGCGTAGTAGCTAGTGGGCGTATAACCAGGTGAACCGTACAGTGTACGTTATCCCATTAGAGATAAGTTCCGCTCACTGGAGCCGTCCAATGGAAGCGAAAGGACCCGTAAACGCGGACCGTGGACTCGTATGGAACCGTACGGACCTGTAAATACGGGCCGCGGAACCGTCCAATGGAACCGTACGGACCCGTAAACACGGACCGTGGAACCGTACGGACCCGTAAACATGGGCCGTGGAACCGTATAACTGTCGTAGCCGTTGGCTACGGACCAAGAAGAAAAATAGCTGTCTCAATGCTATACTTCCGGAAGAACCGTACGGTGTACGTCTTTCAAGAGGCGCTCCGCTAGGAGTGGGCGGCGGCCCCGCCTCCCTGGCTTTGGGGCCTGGGTGGCGGTGGGGAGACGAAGAGGCCTCTCAGACCGTCGCTTCTCCACTTTCTCCGCCGCTCTTTGAAAGTACCGGTCGCGGTGGAGTCTGTGCTCCGACCACGCCGCTAGATCCCAATCGCTGCAAAGAGTACGGGATTTGACTCGCAGCATAATCTGCACGCGTAACACGTGAGATGGATGTCACCGGAGCGTAATTTAAAGAAGCGTTTGCACGCTACGCATCACGAGACATCCTGGGTGTGTAAAAACATCGACACTCGGGGACCTGTCCTTCATGTCCATGATACTGGTGAAAATAAATACGGAACTTGTAACGTTCAACGTAGACAGTCTTAATTGCGTTCACACGAGCCGTGGAACTGCGTAGCTAATGGCTACAGGACCAAGAAGAAAAATAACTGTCAATGCTATACTTCTTTGTCAAGAATGTCACCTGTCACCTGACCACGTAGCTAGTGGGCGTATAACCGGATTAAACCGTACGATGTACGTGAACCTGTTAAATACGGACCCGTGTAAACACGGGCCGCGGAACCGTCGAATGGAACCGTCCGCCCTGCAACAACGGGCCGCGGAACCGTATGGAACCGTCCGCCCCGTAACAACGGGCCGCGGAACCGTCCGCCCCGTAACAACGGGCCGCGGAACCGTCCGCCCCGTAACAACAGGCCGCGGAACCGTATGGATCACGGAACCGTCCAATGGAACCGTCCGCCCCGTAACAACGGGCCGCGGAACCGTATGGACCACGGAACCGTCCGCCCCGTAACAACGGGCCGCGGAACCGTATGGATCCCGGAACCGTATGGATCCGTCCCCGGAACCGCACATAGGGCTGCGGAACCGTCAGGGATGGTCCAACGGAACCGTATGGAACCGGCCGCCCCGTAACAACGGGCCGCGGAACCGTACGGGACCGTCCAATGGAACCGTCCGCCCCGTAACAACGGGCCGCGGAACCGTCCGCCCCGTAACAACGGGCCGCGGAACCGTCCAATGGAACCGTTCGCCCCGTAACAACGGGCCGCGGAACCGTCCAATGGAACCGTTCGCCCTGCAACAACGGGCCGCGGAACCGTATGGGAACCGTTCGCCCTGTAACAACGGGCCGCGGAACCGTATGGAACCGTCCAATGGAACCGTTCGCCCTGTAACAACGGGCCGCGGAACCGTATGGAACCGTCCAATGGAACCGTTCGCCCCGTAACAACGGGCCGCGGAACCGTCCAATGGAACCGTTCGCCCCGTAACAACGGGCCGCGGAACCGTTCGCCCCGTAACAACGGGCCGCGGAACCGTATGGAACCGTCCACCCCGTAACAACGGGCCGCGGAACCGTTCGCCCCGTAACAACGGGCCGCGGAACCTTATGGACTCACGGAACCGTCCAATGGAACCGTTCGCCCCGTATTTTTACGGGCCGCGGAACCGTATGGACTCCCGGAACCTTATGGAACTGTCCCCGAACTCACAACAACCGGCGCGCAGCGCGTTACAAGGGTTGTGGAGTCGACAGGGACTGTCCAATGGAACCGTGTTTACAACTTAGGCGACGTTCGTTAACGCCCCTAAGAGCATATCTCTCTCTCTCTCTCTCTTACCGTTACCGCTCTAGGCGCAACGCCTCTAAGAGCGTAACCTTCTCAGTGAATCTCTTTTATATATCTGAAAAGAGAAGAACATATATCCATGCGTACATACACAAATACGGCAAAGTAAGTATGATCTTACGGACACGCTAAAGAGAGACGAGGCCTATCAGTCTAAACAGAACACCAAAACTCTCTTAAACAGAAACATTTTTTACTGAAAAATAAATTTCTTAAAGAGAAGAACGCAAGTCCAAGCGTACAAACCTAAACACGGCAAAGTAACTATGATCTTACGGACACGCTAAAGAGAGACGAGGCATAGCATTCTAAACAGAACAACAACACTTGCTTTAACAGAAAAAAATTTAAAACCAAAAAATTTTCTATCTGAAAAACTTTAGAAACCCGAGAAAACGCATCCAACGTAATGACTTTACTAGCGCCGGGGTAGCGTGGGAAACACCAACCACTGTGTACTTGAGGTCTGTAAAGATAAAAAGGAAAGATTATTTTCCTGTAATTAGGTCGTCGGAGACTCCACCCACGGTCTCTCCGACACCCCAAGTTCAATCCTGAAAATTAAATATTTTATCTCCAAACTGTGAGAAAAATAAAAATATTCATATGCTGTTAACGTGAAAACGAAAATAAGCTCGCTAGTAACAACTGTAGCTCCCTAGAGTTGTTACAGGGCGACCCCACATTTACCCAGCGGTGACTAAGACCCAATGCGCATGCGCCAAAATCGAAAAAGGAAATTGGCCTAATGCATACGAGAAGGTGTACTGAAATATCCTAACGTGTTAAACACTATACATAGTATAACGCTAGGGTCACCTCGAGGCGGGTGGGGCTAAGGGAGAAAAAGACTAATTCCCGGGGCGAGAGGTCCCCAGACAGGCACAACCTGTGCTCTAGGACCTAAAACACCCACCACGAGAGTAGGGACGCTCTCGAACTAGCCACTCGCTATGTACGAATGGAGACAAAACCCGCTATCCTAAGTGTAGGCTACACGGGTAAAGTCGTGTAGGTCGGCCGAAGAAATCTCGGACCCATGGCTATCTCACCCTTCTCTCGGAAGACTTGAAAAGGCGAGCCAGATGAGAACGAGCAGCGTAAAAACCCTTCAGGTAGAAGCTGCCGAAGAGAAAAGAGTTAGAAAGGTTAATTAAAAATAAAATAAAAGTGACCAGTTTTTAGCGATGTTGTGAAACAAACGCGCTGAAAAAGAGTGAGGTGGTACAGAGGTATTATGGAGGTCAGGGCTTGGCTGGTTACTGCGTTTTTTAGGTTCGGTTAGAAGTGCGTTAGAATCAGGTCGTGTGACCAGATTGCATATTATAGCATGGAAGGTAAGGTATAACTTGAAGTAAATATATATATACACATATATATGTATAAAACAAGTTTTTTAGTGGACTTAAAATCAATTGAACCAATGTTTCCTATATACATGCCCATATACCTTCAACAAGAGAGATATCAAAAGTACTTTTAGTGTGGGATGTGCACCACCTCAAGGGCCTCTGGTGGTGCTATGAGGGAATGTCCCTGGCATGACTGAAAGCCCTGCAAATGTTTACATTTGAGGGGTATGAAATAAGTTTAAAAAATCAATATATGTGAAGGGCAAGATTCCAGTCAAAGCTATATTTGACGTAACCAGCAGAATTACAAAATGACTTTCCCATTATCTTTATTGGAGTGGCTTCTGTGTGATTGAAATATTGGGAATTAAAATGGGGTCTGAGCCTTTCCTCGAGGCCCAGAAGCTCAACTAACATTGACTTCAAACTGTAGGGCATGCAAACGGGAAGAAACTATATTAGAAATGAACCATGTAATCGTAATCCAAATTCCCAGCAAAATCAATTGTTAATTTTCTAGCCTTAACATGTGACACATGAAAAAGAGTGTATGAAGTGGGAAATCCCCCTCCTCCCTCCCTCCACTTTCACGAGGATTTCATATTCCGGAAAAGCAACAAAACTTACCTAAAATTTCCCGATATTTAAAGGAAATTTCCCGAAAATCTTTTAAAATTGTCCAAAATGAAGAAAAATTCCAGAAAATGTGCAAAAATTAAAGAACACTTCCCGACAATTCAAGATT
>JAIGNY010001358.1:762500-769352 GCA_020152595.1 Chiridota heheva | reverse complement strand
TTCTCATGGCATTTATGACAGGCTGGGATCTCATATGGGACGGCATGATGGACAGAGCGGGTCGGCATGCTAGACAGGGTGGGACGACATGTTGGATAGGGTGGCGTGGGATGGCATGTGGTGGATTTCAGTTGAAACGGCACCTGGTATGGCACCTGGTATGGCACCTGGTATGGCACCTGGTATGGCACCTGGTATGGCACCTGGTATGGCACCTAGTATGGCACCTGGTATGGCACCTGGTATGGCACCTGGTATGGCACCTGGTATGGCACCTGGTATGGCACCTTGTATGGTACCTGGTATGGCACCTGGTATGGCACCTGGTATGACACCTGGTGTGGCACCTGGTATGGCACCTGGTATGGCACCTGGTATGGCACCTGGTATGGCACCTGGTATGGCACCTGGTATGGCACCTGGTACAGGAAGGGATGGCATTTGGGACAGGTTTGCAAGTCATATGGTTGGATGTCATCTTCATTGCAGGTGTGATGACATATGGATCTTGTGGTGGAATGGCATCTGGATTTTCATGTATGATTTTCTGGGAGGGAAGTAGCATAGTATGACACGTGGAACAGAGGGTGGGATAGCAGGTGTAGCAGAGGCTGGAAAGATATGCTATTAGTTGCAAGGGGATTTGTATCGTTTGCGATGTCTGGATTTTGTTATTTAGTTGTATATTCCAACTGCATTTGTATTTCAAGAGCACAAATGTATTTGGGTATGTTTCAGATCAATAACTAATCAACTCCCTCCAGGACATGTAGCAGAGAACTAAAAAGCAATGCACAAGCAGATGATAATAAGGAGAGCCATCACCCCACGACATCACAAATTTATATTTTGGTCTTAAGTATCAAAGCTGAAGTTGTAAAGAGCTGTATAACAATCAATTTTTGTAACCAATTATAAAACGAGCTGTGTAAAGTTGTTAATGTTATTTTCAGCTATTTCGGAAATATTTCGGAAATAAGCAGTTTCGTCTTAGGATGTTTTAAAGGCTTAAATGTTATCTCTTACCTCATTTGGTGTATGAAAGACTTGCTTTTATTATGTCTTGAAGTGTTTTTCTTCCTTTTTAGTTTGGAGATACAATTCATACATTTGTGGAACGTCGAAACTACAAAGGACTCTTCCTTCCAAACTTTAAAAAACCTCTTTACGAGGACCATTTCATCAAGGAGCTGTAAGTATTCAATTGGGTTTGTATACCAGCAATGTCTTGGTACTATGTTATGATTTGTGAGGTCACTTTTCAGCACACTTGTGCAGACTTTGAAATGCTATAAGTCCTGAACAGAAAAAGATATCAACATGATTTTGTACCCAGATTGTTTATTTCATTGTCCTCCTATCATGTTTATGAAAATGAACATTCACGGAAATATTCCTTTAAAGTGAACATACAAAATTATAAGTGGAACAGTTTTTACATGGTGAAAATTAAAGATTTAGTTTTTGAGCTTTTAAAAGCTTTCAGATTTTTTGACATTATTTATAGCTCAAATATTAATATTTATGTTTGTAATTTTAGTCCTTACTAAATAGGAATATCTTTTTCGCTTAGATGTTGATTTGGAGGTATTACTAAGATCCAAACCTTTTTGTTCAGAATCAGCAACTCCCCTCTAAAAAGACATGGTATTTAAGAAAATAATGGCTTTATGTAAGAAAATAATAGTTTGATCTGCTTGTGAAAATTCAAAGAGATCACTGTGTTTAAGTAACCAAATGTATTAGAATTTTTGCTATTTCCAGGGTTTTTAATGGAGGTTTCCAGCATACTATTGGTGCCTTTTAGTGGCTGTACTTGTCCTGAGATCTTTTTGTTTTTTTAAGCATTCATGTTCACTGATATTATGAAATTTCCTTCGATCTGTAATGACAGGCTTTGCTCTTGAAATGGACATAAGCAGACTTTGTAATACTAATTCTAAGTCACAGGTTGCTTCATATTCAGTTTTTTGTGCTACTAAGCATTTCAAAGGTGTTCAGTATTTCATATTTGTTGTGCTAAAAGATTTTCCTAGCAAATTTCCACCATGAAATGTAAATATGTAAATGTAAATCTTTTTCTGGATTCCCAGCCACGTCGGCATCCCTGGCAACGAGAGAGCCGACAGAGCCTCCATCAAAAATCTGTCAAATAACATCTCTCTTTTTCCTATTCCACACACTCAGACCTCCATCTTTCCATCTCCAACTACATCAACAAAACCTGGCAAAACTCCTGAATCACGAAACCAGTAATAAACTTCACACCATCAAACCCAAAGCTAGGACCAACACCCTCTGCATAGTTGTAACCACAGGGAAGACATCGTTGTCACCCGCATCCCCTCGGCCACTCCTCTCTTACTCACTCCTATTTCTTATCCAGCTCCCCTGCCTCTCTCTGCCCCACTTGCAACATCGATCTCTCCATCAAGCATATTTTCTTAATCTGTTCCCTATACCAGAACTCCAGATCTCTTCTCTCCTCACTCACCTCAATTTTGGACCCATTCGAAAACAATTCTTCCTCAAACGTCATCAACTTTCTCCGCACCAACAACCTCTTCCACCACATATAATCTCCTCCATTTCTGCACCTAATGTTACACACCCCTTTCTTTTCACCTAAATTTGTATCCCACATTCAGCCTTTCCCTTTTATTTCCCTTACAAACCTTTCATCTCCTCACTATCCTAAATCTCACATCATTATTTATTAACACCCTGTTGTTACATTTGAATTTGACTGTTGCGGTGCCGTTAAACATCAACAAACCAAACCAAGGAATTCAATTCTATTGACTTAATTTGAATTAAACCATCTTGGTCTGAAGAACTTCTTATGAACAGGACTTATATAAGGGAATTACATTAACCTTCTAAAATGTTTGAATAAAATCGGCGTTTTAGCTTTTCGCAAAGAGTTGTTAATGAGTGAAATGTTTTTCCTGAGTGGGTAGTAAGCTCCAGTTCTGTTCACAATTTTAAAGTCAACATTGATAAGTTCTTTATTAACTCTGGGTGTCTTTGATTTTTTTTTGTGGTGGTGGTGGTGTTAGTTTGGGATTTTTATGGGGTGATTCACCCTTTTAGCCCGTCATCTTGTTATGTTATGTTAATTGTTAAGATATTGTCGCAGTATTTGTTGATAATGTGAATTTGGTTTTTGTTCTCAGACCTGATGTTGGGCTGCAGTTTGTGGACCATGTGGTTGGCAACCTGTCGGATGATGCTCTGGTACCAGTCATTGAATGGTAAGGTCTTACACAACTGGTTATATGCTAAGATATACGCCTTCTTTCCCCTGCGTTGGTATTGGTATCACTTGTAATGCTGATTATATTTGTTTTGAATGACAGCCTCACTGTAAACCAGCTATTACTGTTGAGTTAAGCTAACCTGCTGCAAAAAGAAGAGTTAAATAAAAAATGATAATAAATGTGTAGTTATAAAAGTAGATTTGTACATATGCTGTTTACATGTAACATCATGGCACAGAACACAAAAACTTTACTAATTCATGCCAAAGCCAAAGTTCCAAAACCAGAAAAAGGTCATTTTTGTCATGTGGAATTAACTTTGTAATTGTGACATGAAAAACACGATTAAAACGTTATAAATGAAAGAAATAGATTGTTAGTTAGTTTCAGCTCTAAATTTATTATGGCTGTGTTAGTTAGTGTGAGTGTGTTCTAATCATCTGTACCATAGAGACTTTTCTATTATTTTTTATCAGGCATTTAAAAAAAAAACAACACTTGGAATGGGATTGATATAAAGTTTTTTTTGCTATGATTTTGTAATAAAACATATTTTATGTTGATACTTTTGACTTTAAATAAAAAATATGTACGGCACAACTTGGAAATATGGCACCACTCTTAAATTATGTACTATAGACCTTAGAGTCCAACCCCCATGTCTTCAATCAAAACCTTTTCTTCCCAGACATTTTCAGGTCAAAATCTGCTACATCCTCTCCAACCCTCACCCGCCAGGAAGAGGGTCTACCCCATGGCAGCAATCTCTCTCCAACTTTCTTTAATGTCAGTGTATGCAACATCTGCCTCCATCTTAGCATAAACTGCCTCAAAGCTTGGTGCAAGGACAATAGATAATACACTCTCTAAAGACAACACTTTTTGCAGGCACTTCTGCTACTTCTAACAATCTCCACCTAACCTCACACTCATTTGTGACCACATTGTAACTGTCAACCACACTAGATTTGTGGGGTTAACTTTGACTCAAAACTCAATTACAAGCGGCATATCACCAACCTCAAGCAGAACTGCAGGTTCCCCCAACCTTCTCTGCATCCTTTTCAACACTTCTTGGGGAGGGATCCAGTACACCTGCCTGAAAATCTTTAAGCTAGACTTAGGCAGTATCGTCTACAGTGCCTCCCACAACTCCCTCCTGAGTAATATCCACACCATCCAAAACTAAGACTGCTTACAAGACTAGCTTCTTCTTTTTTCTCTCTTTCTTCAAATGCGAAGTGAAGAAGAGCACATGAGGTATGACCAGGTCAAACACAAGTATAGGCAACAAGACACTATAAGAGATGTCCTCATGGGCCATCAATGGTTCACAGCAGCTTAGGGATGGATTGGAAATAATCTTCTGCTATGGTGCTGAGAGAAGATTATGATGCACCTGGGTCTTGAATGACTGGGGCCCTTTTGTCTTGAATCTATCCAACAACACAATATGGAGGCTGTTCCAAGCTTGGACTGCAGTGTGGATGAATCTCCTGCTAGTGGAATAGGTTCTTGAGACAGATTCAGTGAGTGCAGGAGTTAGCATTGACAAATTGGAAGCAGGTTCTTTATCTAATTTAAAATGGCTGAGGAAGCATTGCCTTTAGGTCTGCAGGGCACAAGCTTGTGTGCATCTTGTAAAGAACAGTTGTGGCAGCAACTTGACGTCTATGATGAGGAGTGGGATGTTCAGATTCAGTCTTACCTCTTACCCCTATGATGCAGAGCGTATATGCTAGTGAGGCGTATTCCAAGACACGACGTCAAGTTTGTTAGCATTTTTCCTGGCGGCTCTAGGCTTCTGCCCAGCTCTGGCTGATATGTTGAAAATATGCTTGGCCCAGGTAAGTTTTCTGTTCACTGTGACACCCAAGATCTCCAGCTCATCCTTCTCTCTTAATTTGGTATTACCAAAGAGTAGGGCTGATCTGGTAGGCTTCCTCTTCCTGGAAATAGTCAGAGCCTTACACTTGGAAGACTTTAATATTACTTTCCATTTGTCAACCCAGCTCTTCATTTTCTCCAGCAGCCATGGCCTCCGTATCGAGCCAACATACTTCCCTTTCTCCTCAAGTGCAATAAGCTCAGTTTCTATAACCCTCGCCATCACCCAAGAGCCTCTGAGCCTCATCAGATGCAAACTTTTCCACCCTCTTTGACAGAAATAAAACTCTGTCCCCTCTGTTCGGCTTACGCATTAAGCCTGACCGGCCACCTTCTTATAGCCCTCTTTTCCCCCATGGCCTTTCCACCCACCATAAAGCCCAGACCCACCCAAACCTCTTAACCTCCACAACCAAATTAAGCGCCACCTCTTAATCTACACTGTTGGGTCAAAAGAAAGCAACAAAACAGTTTCAGCTGTTGTCACCCAAAACATCACTCTCAGTAGCAGACTTCCTTAAAAATTTCCATCATTTCAGCTGAAGCCAAGTCTTTCCTGCTCACCATTAGCTACATTGAGTAATCACCCCTCAACTGCTTTGCCATCTTTTTTGTCCTCACTTCCGTACACCCCATGAAATGGGGAAAAAACCATCACCCACCTCAGCCTTTGTAAACTCCTTTCCATCTCCCTTTGCAGAAAAGCATCATGTTCATCTGAATTCCCAGTCATATGGGCATCCCTTTAATTAAAACAGCAGGGCTCTGATGAATGTTAGAGATACTTTGCTAAACCACGGAAACTATTTGTCTGGATGTTTTTTTTTTTTCATGATTAAATTAAATTTTCTAAGATAAGCTGATCACATTAACAAAGCAATATGAAAACTGATTCACATTTATGACCAAAATTACCTGAAAACAATTTTCTAAAAATCTCTTAGTTTTTTTGTTTTAATGGTGTTAAAAAATGTTTATTAATGAATCTATTTTCCCTAGGTATGAAAAAAATCTTATGTTTCATCGATTCTGGTCCGTGGATGATTCACAAATCCATTCACAGTTTAGCGCCCTCAGATCCATTGTCGTTACTAACTATGAAGAGACGGTGAAGATGCCATTCAATGAACCAGCACCTGGAAAACGAAAGAGCCAAATACAGGTAAATAGCTGACATATCAATCAATGTTATTTCTATAGCGCTGAAAATTAATGAATTGCACTAGGGTGCTAAACAGGAACAAGAAAATAAAGATTGTACACAATTCTGAATTGCACTAGGGCGCTAAACAAGAACAAGAAACTATTTTTTTTATATCATCCTTTAGCTGTAAAAGTCTATCATTGTGCTTTTTGTTTTATTTTTTTGTTAAGGTGTTAGATTAAGAAACTTTCTGTTGGACTGTGGCGTACCTCAAGGCAGCTTCTTGGGTCCATATTATTTTGTATTATGTTTCTCAACTCTTCATTATTGTGTCAAAGCATATCCCACAAGCCCATAGCTATGCTGATGATACTCAGCTTTACTGCTCATTCACTGCCGGCTCTATCTCAAAGAAAGAGGCAGTCAGGGCAATGCAATCTCTTATTGCTGAAATAAGGTCTTGGATGGTCAAAAATAATCTCATGATCAATGACTCCAAGACTGCATTTCTTCTAATTAGCACTGGTTAGAAATTAGTTAAAGCTGGAGTCCAGTTCATCA
>JAIGNY010001358.1:745000-757500 GCA_020152595.1 Chiridota heheva | reverse complement strand
CAAACAAACAAACAATCAGATAGGAATAAGATTTGGACTTTCTGATTTTGGTAGTTGGTTTAGATTTTAATCCTCTATCATATGAAGTAAAGATTGTATCAGACTTGATGTCTCCTTTAATGTTTAAAGTTTAATTGTGCAAAAAGTAATATTTTGCTTTCACTCAGTTCCAATACCACTAATGTTAAGCAAACAAAAGTTTATTTTACTGCAACAAGAATGGAAATGTTAGGATTAAGAAAAAGATTAAAGTTAAAAAAACAAAAAAACTTGATAATAAGATTTATACAATTGATCAAATGAGGTAAATGTATAAAATTTTTAAGGATGCTACAAATTGTGGAAAAAACAATGTTTTGATGCGGAGAGCCTAAGATGGAAGGTTTGTCTCAAGTGGGGGTTTATTTCCTAAAAATAAATGTTTGAAATACATACAGACTTAAGAACTTAAAAGTTGCTGATTTTGTTTTAAAAGTTTAGTGACTTCTATTGATATTCATATGAAAATTCATTGGATTTGTTGTTCTTCATAATAACTTTATTTTAAGGGAGTGCAAGAAACAGTTATAATCTTGGTTTCACATATTCCCTTTAAGTTTGTTATACTTTTTTTATACTTTGTGTTTATATAATTTCTAGAGTGATGATCCTTTTTCCAAGAAATAAGTACAAATTTTCACAAAACATTAATAGTATAATCTTTTCCTCCTTACTTCTACTGTTGTGCACTGTGATACATGGTATAATGATAAACCATTCAGTTTTTTTTTTGTATGTTTTAAGGTCAAGAAAGAAGGGGATCACAATCAATTAAATTCTACATTCTATGAAAATTAAACTTGCATCAGTTTTATCATTCAGCCAAACTAAGATTTTAAAGGATTTGTTTATGGGTCAAGCAAGTCCATCTTATAATGAAAGAAGACTTTGTAAGAAACAAAATGATGAGGAAAGCATTCAGAAACTGTATTCCATAATGGAGATATATAAGTTTAAAGTTTGGTAACATTTGTGTAGAAACAACTGAAATCAGACTAGTTGTGACATCACAGCCTCTTCATCATTTTGTTTCACTTAAAGTCCTCTTTTTATAAGATAAAGCTTGCTTGATCAATTATCTAATCTTTTAACTTTATAAAGCTTTGAAATCTAGACTACTTGATGCCAGCCTCAGACCCTAGAACCTAGGCCCTCTAGAACGCTGGGTCCCCTAGGATGCCAGGCATATGCATTCTTATCATATTTTGAGGCTTATAACTTATTGGATATGTCAGGAAAGTAGTAAAATAGAATATTGTAAGGGTATGTATAATTTACCACCTGAAGAAAGTTGGAGGGGAAATAATTAAAATAGTAAAAAAGTGACATGATTTGTATTAAAGTACTTTAACAATTGTTAAGAATGTGAGGATGAGGGAACCAACCTTCCATAGTTGACTTACAACACCAGTCATTTATACATAGATAAGGCAGAGCTTTAAAGTTAAATATCTCCTTAACGGAATAAGATATTAAAGTAGTTTTTTATCATTTTTTTTCACTTAAAGTCCTCTTTCATATAAGATAAAGCTTGCTTGAATAATGAACTAATATCTTAACTTCAAAAAGCCCTGTTTTTACTGATAGTGATTTCCTTTTGTTGGTTTTTTGCTGCAACATTTACTCAAAATTTGTATTAGATTCTCCACTTGTAATGTAAATGAAATTGTCACTGTGCTTTTGTTTATTTTCCTCTGACAGGGCTTTGGAGCTGGAAATTTCCTAGCTCTCTTTGAGGCCATTGAACTTGACCAAGAAACTCGAGGCAATCTCAGTGCATGAATAAAGGAAGTCCAGGAAGTAAATTGACCAGAAAAGATATGTTTATTCATGAAAAGGGGCAATTGAAATAAATTGTACATAAGAGATATATCTAAAAAAAATGAAATAATTTTTTGTCTGGTGTCTATATAAGCATAAATCTTGTGAAAAAATGGTATTACATGGCATCATTTCATGGAGCCTCAATATGCATGGCTTACTATATGGTATGAACTTGCTGTGTTTCATGCAGTTTCTGTTAAAGCTGATAATTTCTACAGTATTATCATCAAATATAATGCATTAGCACATTAGGAATGAGATGGCATGAATCAAATATTTCTACTGGCAACATGAGTGTTTGTTCTTCATCAACATGTTGCTGTTAAAAAAAATAATGGTTTACTTTGGTTTTTAATTTAAAATGTAGATTTTACAGTCCTTAAAATGGGGTGGGGGATATGAAGCCATGACAACCAGACTAATGGATCAAAAATGCTTAAGAAATGACCTAGCTGAACAAGTTTTATCAAATAAAATATCTTCTATTAAGAAGGCAATTACAAGGGATGGTTGCAATACTGTTTGACATGAAGGTGTTGTAACTTGCTTGCATTGGTAGGTAGGGAGAAGGAGATGACTGCCTTCATCAGATTCATCGCTCATTAATAAAGTTGAAATGATTACTCACACCCATTCACCCATCCCATATATAATTCCAAAAGTAACTGATAAATGCTTCATTTGTAATTGGCTAAAATATTCAATAACCCCCCCCCCCCTTCTACAAATCCATAATTATTTTCCTTTCGTGTGCAATTTGGCATTTCCTTTCATGTGCAATTTGGTAATCCATCCATTCTTTGGTTGATAATTGTCAGTGTGGAATAATAAAGTAATTTAGTTTTCATAATGTGAACCTTCATCAGATGACAAAACCGCTTGGACATGTTGGAAACCTCATGCCCAAACCGGTTGATGAAACTGCTCCACTTCCCAATACTTCAAGAGAGCTTCATTTTATCTCCATGGTATATATTCTTTTTCATACCTATAAGGGAATTGTTTTATCAATATTTCCTTGTTTTACTTACAAATCCATTATTACATGGTTTCATTTTATTGGTTAGCATGCAAAGCATAATGCAACCTATGTAATGGCGATTTCGTCCTGCCGAGGAAATCAAATCTGATTTTGCTTCTTTGCTGCAGTTTGTTTTAAGTATTACTGTATGTTTTGGTTGAATGCTGCACATTCAGTCAAACTTTCATGTAGTATTAAGCTTTATCCATAGATTTGCAGACTTAAACATTTTCTAGGGAGCAATAGTATTTTTGGTTTTCAGATTTTCTTAGTTTGATGAAATTTTGCCTAAATCTACATACAAATTTTAGTAAATTATTTACAAATTATACTGATAATGAACTTCTTCTCTGGCATTTTAAAGTGCCTTTTATGTCCAAATATATCCAGATTTTGATGGAATTCCATAATTTTGTTATTCTCTGGTTTGTAAAGTGTGTTATTTTATTGGTGAAATTTCAGTTAAATACTAACCCATCCTTTAATTGAACTATCAAAACATTTGCCTTTCCTCATTATACTTTTTTAACCCTTATCCTTTTCATTCTAGATTATACAGCCTGAATGCTGTGTTCAATTTTTGAAACTGAAATAATTGATAAGCTTTTACTTTTAAGCTTTTGTAATCATGTCAATTAATTTGTTTGTGACATACAAGCTGATATTTGTACCTATGATCAAACAGGATAACTTTCAAAAATTTCTTATCCAGATGCCCTTGAGACTAAATTAGTGTACAAGGAAATAACATTGCTTCAAGAACTCCCGCAGGAAATGTATTATGAATGTCATTGATGACTGATTAAAAGAAGACAAAATCCTGCCGTGATTAAAGGAGACAAAGTCTGACATAATCCTTATTTTATATGATAGAATTAAAAATAACAAATTTTCTGACCAAGTTTCATAACTCCGGAACCAATCTAACACGTTTTTTGTAATTATTAAAAACTTCAATGCTACTAAATAGTACCATGGGAGCTTCCATCTTGATTTCAAAACATGCAGATTATGATGTCATCAGCCCAGCAGGATATTGGAATGCTTTTTTTTTTTTTTTAAATATACCTCAAGTTTTCTAGCTTTTGAACAAATGTTTTTCTTTTGTAAGTGTCAAGGACATTTTGTGTGTATACATGAAATTATCAAAACATGCTGTTAAAACTTTGTGTCACATCATTTTGGAATAAAAACTTTAATCACGTTTATAAAGAAATACATTATAATCCTTATGTCCCTATTGGGGAAATTATGTCATTATGCACATTATTTCAATACAGAATTGAACAAATTGGCAGCTCCCATGTGTTGACTTCAAACATGAATAACTTTAGATAGGAATACAATTTTGACTTGCTGTTTGTGGCAGTTGGTTAAGATTTTTATCCTCTATCATTTAAAATAATGGTTGTATCAGACTTTGTCTACTTTGAAAGAAGAAAAATTCCTGCCTTGATTAAAAGAAAAGTTCCTCTGAAGGTGATGTATTTTCGAACGTCAATCCCATTGTTGTGATTGTTTTCATGAGTTTCTTATAATCATTTGGTTTGATCACATGACATGTGAAGTGGTTATTTCTGCATCTTTCAGTGTCTTCTTTATCGTGTAGAAAATTATGAAATGACAGCAGTATGTGTATGATTTTTTTAGAGAGTGCAGTGGGTACAGGGCGTCAGTCTCATACTCAAAAGATACCGTGATCGAATCTCAGCCAGGGCGCTGTGCTTTGTCCTTGAGCACAACACTTTATCCCATTTGCTCCAATTCACTCAGCTGTGAAATGAGTATCACTTTCTGCTGGCGAGTTAGCCTGCGGTGGACTGGTGTCCCATCCGGAGAAGTCAAGTACTCTTGTCCGCTTAGCACCATGGAAACTGGGCATAAGCACTGGCTCCATGTGCTCTCAAGGTTTAAATGGGATTTGACTTTAACTTGTATGATCTTCATCAATACCTAATGTGGTATATTTTCTTTCATTTACCTATATGTAATTTCTGTCAAGACTTTTATTTCATTATGATCCACGGGTACCCGTTTAGGTATATTGGTTCATTTACCTTATTTGGCAATAAGAAAAATGCTGACAACAAATTTTTGGAAAGATAGCAGAGTTTGTTTAAAAAGGACCTATGAACAGATGTGATATGTTAGGGCCAATAAACAAATGTGATATGTTAGGGCCAATTAACAGATGTGATATGTTATAGGGCAAATGAACAGATGTGATATGTTAGGGCCAATGAACAGAAATGATTTGTTGGGACCCACGAACAGATGTGATATGTTGGGACCAATGAACAGATGTGATATGTTAGAGCCAATGAACAGAAATGATATGTTGGGACCCACGAACAGATGTGATATGTTGGAACCAATGAATAGAAATGATATGTTGGGACCAATTATTCAATGAAATTCACTGAAGTACTGTTTGCTAAATGCTGCAATCTGAACATAGAGTTACAGATCTCTGAAAATGCATTTATTTATTTTCAGGGAGTAGCTTTTTCCATTGTTATTTCTATTTTTGCAGGGTAAATGGAATGTGATTATTTCAGAACATAGTAAAGTACATCAATGTTTTATTTTATGGTTTTTGCCCACTGGCTCGGTTTTCTTTCATCAATTTTGCCAATTAGTAGCTATCTAACCAATTAGTAGCTATCTAACCAATTAGTAGCTATCTAGCCAATTAGTAGCTATCTAGCCAATTAGTTAATAGCTATCTAGCCAATTAGTTAGTAGCTATCTAGCCAATTAGTAGCTATCTAGCCAATTAGTAGCTATCTAGCCAATTAGTAGCTATCTAGCCAATTAGTAGCTATCTAGCCAATTAGTAGCTATCTAGCCAATTAGTAGCTATCTAGCCAATTAGTAGCTATCTAGCCAACCAATAGCTATCTAGCCAATTAGTAGCTATCTAGCCAATTAGTAGCTATCTAGCCAATAAGTAGCTATCTAGCCATGTAGTAGCTATCTAGCCATGTAGTAGCTATCTAGCCAATTAGTTTGTAGTAGCCAATATCTAGCCAATTAGTAGCTATCTAGCCAATTAGTAGCTAGCTATCTAGCCAATTCTAGGCCAATTAGTAGCTATCTAGCCAATTAGTAGCTATAGCTAGTAGCTATCTAGCCAATTAGTAGCTATCTAGCCAATTAGTAGCTATCCAATTGGCCAATTAGTAGCTATCTAGCCAATAGCTATCTAGTTAGTAGCTAGCCAATTAGTAGCTATCTAGCCAATTAGTAGCTATCTAGCCAATTATCTGTAGCTATCTAGCCAATTAGTAGCTATCTAGCCAATTAGTAGCTATCTATCTAGCCAATTAGTAGCTATCTAGCCAATTAGTAGCTATCTGGCCAGTTAGCTATCTAGCCATCTAGCCAATTAGTAGCTATCTAGCCAATTAGTAGCTATCTAGCCAATTAGTAGCTATCTAGCCAATTAGTAGCTATCTAGCCAGTTAGTAGCTATCTAGCCAGTTAGTAGCTATCTAGCCAGTTAGTAGCTATCTAGCCAGTTAGTAGCTATCTAGCCAATTAGTAGCTATCTAGCCAATTAGTAGCAATCTAGCCAATTAGTAGCTATCTAGCCAATTAGTAGCTATCTAGCCATTAGTAGCTATCTAGCAGAAGGGTAGATTCTTTGAAACACGACTTTCATTTTCCTTCTGTGAAATTTCATTAGGGTCAAAGAGACTATGGGCAAAAGAAGGATGATGAATCGGCGGTCTAGTTTGCCCCAATAATTTGATAAATAATGATATGCAAAAACAAATAAATCGACAATAACTGATGAATTAATTCTAACATATTTTCATTAGATTTCATCACAAGTTTCTAAGCTTTTGAAAGCAAACTAGTTTTTGGATTTCTATTTTGTTGATGAAAAATCATTTAGGTGTTCGTTGCTTCATAAATAAGAACTTGTATTATAGCAAAGTGCGTCATTAATCAAAAAGTGCAATTTTTTTCTTCATATTTTCTCTTGCTAATTTTAGAATCCCTTTTCATGTACCAAGTCAAAGCAATTTAAATGATTTCTTTTGTATTTGTAAATCTGTCTTGGGTGACATAAAGAAGGTTTAATTTTACAATTCATATTATCAATTAAAAGTGTGATTAGGGGATTATGCACTCTGGTCAAACCAGTCTAGCATTATTTGCTGTACATAGTAGTGTATTTGATGCTGTGTAATAAAGGATTGTTTAATTTTAGAAGTATTACTGATGAAAAATAAAATTGGTCTTGAATCACTATTGATTTACATGCCAAATGCAAAGGAATGTTTTAAAAATGAAAAACTTGACATTTGAACAATAAAATCATTTGCTTTAGAATGTAGAACCAGATGAATTGTCTTTGTTGATGCTTTTTTTGTGTGTGTGTGTGTGTGTGTGTGTGTAAACTTATGACTGGAGTATGCTTTGGTAGAGCCTCTGGATCCCTAACCTGATCCCTGCCAAGGCTTCGCCCATGAAGCCCACAATTTTGCCTAAATGTTCTCAATTTTCAGAAAAATTTCTCTTCTGCATGTTTAAAAATGGTAACCCAAATACTTATCTAAGTAGATTTTAACAAGATAATTTTAAATTGTCCTCTTTTTATCAATTAAATTTTCGAACTTTGTTTATTTTCAGCCATTTTAGGGGATCAGTATTCCATTATATTTCATATATATCATTTATAAATAAGTCCCGCAAATACAGATTTTCGTCAGGCAAATTTGTCTTACACGCCCAGGGCTTAAAGGTCAAGTACGCCCCTGATTTCACTCAACCATTTAAATTGCCTGGCCTGGTTGCACCCTTGTAAACAAAAACAAAAGATGTAAATGATCAAATAAAACCTACAAATTCATAATCACTGACTTGTACCTTCTGAATTTTACCCTCTTCATCATCCTTCTTGTGTTTGTTTCTAATCTACTTCCGGAAATGAGCCTGTGAGAAGAAATGACCAATAGCAAACTACCTTATCCGAGTGGAAATAAAAAGAGAATTCTGATTCCATTTATTTGCACGAGGCAACGACGAGTGAACACACATTTATCGTCGCCTTATATTCAAAGTAACAATGTTCAAAACGGACGAGAACACAGGTACGACGAACGGGCAGACATAACATCGACAACCAAGTCAATGTCCACGGCCTTTGATAACCCAGATGTGGTGCACTGGCGTATTTATTTGCACAAAATGCCTTATTCTTTATTTCAAAAGTTCAACCATTGACTTACAAAATTACATCTCCCTACTTCAATTAAATGAAGATCAAATGATGGCTTTTCCTTGCAATGGAAGCAAAATGTAATCGTGGAAGGTATGATACAGCCCCTAATTATATGAATATGTTTCTTGGTGGGGAGGGTTCTCAATGTAGAGAGTATATTCCAACAAGACCCTATCCTTTATATTAGCCATTGGTGTAGCAATTCGAGGTATGTTACAAAAACAGTAGCATGTCAAAAAGTGGGGAAGGGGTAGGCTCAGCAAAAAATGTTGTTTCCGCCCTCCCCAAGTTTGTTAAAGCCATAAATATCAAAGGAATTATAGAAAACATATCTTTTATTTGGATCTATTGAATTTATTGTCAATTTTGCACCAAAACTATTCCAATTTCCAGCAAAAATCCTAAATTTTGGACTGAACCTTTTCAAATTGGAACAAATTTTACAATTTAGGTTCCAAAACTACAACGCGTAAATGATGCTCAGAAATTAATGCACGAGGGCATGCACTTATTTACCCCGATGTTACTGTGTGGGGAAGAAGGGCAAGGGAAAGAACTCCAGCAGTGCAGAAATCCTCACAGTACATCTTGGGATAAGGCCCGGGGGCCTGAGGTCATATAAGTGAAGGGTCACCTCTTGGGGCGGGGAGGGGAGAGCACTGGTAAATGTACAGGAAATTTTGATCTTCGGGAAATTTTCTTCAATCTTCGGGAAATTTTCTTTAATCTTTAGTTAGAGAAACTTATCTCTAAATTTTACCACGCTTCCTAGCTACGCCTCTGAATAAGGCCACTTCCGGATTTATTTTACATATTTATGATCGTTATCATAATGATCATCACTCATAGACGGTGAACGGGGTAGATTCGAACGCAAGAAATAAAAAGCAGCCCCTAAATCATGCGTCCTATTCAATATTTTCATTACAAAATTGTTATAATATAGAGCCATTTTGGGCCATCAAAAACATGATAATCTTTAGAGCTTTTCATTAAAAACGTGTCCATTTTTTAAGCCATTTTTGGGGATCAGTCATCAAAATCAGCAATCTTCAGAGCTTCCGGTGGCTTCTCCTTTTGGTCACCACCCTTGTATCACACCTTGTAGGACGGACTACTGGGTTAGTGGTGTAGCCACGGGGTAATGAATGGCAGTGGCGTATTTATATTTCGCTGTCATGGGTGAGGGGGAAGTGGGAACAGTAATTATCGGAAAAGGGCTTTACCAGAGGTGTATAGGATGCTTGGGGAGGGGGATGATCTGATTTCACCATTCACCCAGTCTGCCAGTTAGGAGGTAAAATTGGGAACTTTAAAACAAAAATTAAAAAAACTTATAGGAAAATTAGGTTAAAGTATTGAAATTTTGATAAATTTATTGGAAATTTGTTTAGATTTTTAAATTATTGGCAACGTTTCCTGAAAGTAAAAAATATTTTCCTAAAATGTACAAAATTTCCCAAAAATTGAAAACAATTTCTCAAACATCAAAGACAATTTTATAAATTGTTATGAAAATTGCCCAAAAATCAAAGAAATTTTCCCAAAAATGAAGGATATTGAAGAAACGCTCCTGAAAATTAAAGAAAAGGTTCCAAAAGTTAAAGAAAAGGTCTCAAAGATCAAAGTAATTTCCTAAAATTTAAAGAAATTTCCGAAAACTGAAGTTTTGTTTCGCTATAGGAAGAAAGTCGTAACCAAATTTGGACTATATTTTAAATTAAACCATATTTATTAATTTTTCACAGTTTATTTCCCTAAAATGCATTGCATATCGTATACTGAAATTTCCCGCCACTTATATTTTACATACAAAATTTTGCTGGGGTCAGGTTGCCCTTTCTCACCCCCACTGAATACGCCACTGGTTAATAATGGAGAGTCCGTACCCTTACTTTTTCTGGAAATTGTTCAAATTTGGTATAATTTATGTTATACTTTCTTTTTTAAATTGCCTTCAGAATTGGGCTAAATTTAAATACTTTTTTTTGGGAGTGGGTCTAGGTTCCCCTTACTTTTCTGGGTACGCAATTTCAAGAAGTCGGAAAATTTGCACAACAGAAATTTCAGTATGTTGGATTGTTTTGGTAATCCTGATGAAAGCCATCTTGGGAAAAAGTATTACAATATTTCCGGAAATTGAATCTTTTAAGCTAGGCTTAGCTTAGAGTTAGCAAATTTCCGACTTATTTCTCAAAATTTTGCTGAGTTTTCCCTCAAATTATCTTACATTTACCTCAAAATTCCCAAAAATTTCCTTAATATATGCGACATTTTCCAAAATTTCGAAGATTTACTAACACGTCTAATTTTTCATCAAAATTTCAAAAGTAGGCCCCTAGGTTTATATTCTCAAAATTTCCGAAGTTTTTTCTCAAAATATCTGACTTTTTTCTCAAAATTTTCTAGGGTTTTCTTCAAAACTAACCGATTATTTCCTCAAAATATCCGATTTTTTCCTGAAAAAGTTTTTTCTCAAAACTTCCAACTTTTCTTTTCACTTGTTATTTTTTCTTTTGATTCTGATTTTTTCATGGTTTTACCCTCACTCTTCAAAAAAGCTACGCCACTATCTACATAAATATTTCTTTGCCTAATAAATCTGTAGCAAGCCATTCTTTTTTAACAATTCCGAGAGATAATCATCTAATTATAAGTATAATTATCTAATTATGAAAATATCAGACTTATTTTATGTATTATGTATGTTCCCTTAAAACTTTATCAGGCAAAAATCCTCATTACCAGATTGAACAAGACGTCATTATCCTTATTTCGCACGGAATAAGCGGCTATATTACATAACACTTGAAGCTCTAGAACATAGCCTATTTTAACATACTAACTCGGGGCAAATCCATTCCTTGTGAATGCCCCCAGTGGTGAGTTTTGACCCTAGGAAAATATCAATATGAAATAATTAATATAATAAATAATAAATTAAGATCGTCAAGTCAAACTCAATAGTCAACATTGAGTAGAAAACTCGGGAAATATCCATAAAATTTTCTGGAAATGTTGCCAAAAATTCCTCCCAACTACAACTGGTTTTTGATATATTTTCTAGGTCTGTTTAGACTTAAATGGACCCCCCCCCCATGTCAAATATTTTCATACGCCTCTGACTTTATAAATTGTGTGAAGATGATATATCATTTCTGCTTGCTCCTCATCCCCTCCCACTCCAGATTTCCTTAAAATAGGCTATGCTTTACAATAAATTCAGTGGTAAAAAAAACGAGAAAAGTGAAATCCAAAATACGATAAATGGCAATTTATTGAATGAAACTTTTACAAAAGAAAGTAAAAACAAAAAAAGACAAACAAAATGAGTAAAAGAATTATGGCAACTCATAATCAACAGATTTAAGTTTCTTTAAAAATATGTATATTCTTATTAGATGGTAAAAAGAAAGAGATGCAAGCGAACTGGTGAAGAACGAAACAAAAGAATGTTTTTACGAACTGAAGGACATGAGTTTCGAAGTTATTAGGTCATGAAGGACATTAGATTTGACCATTGCTAGGCCTATGGGATGAAGAACATTAGTAAAATAAAAAGCTAAAGAAAGATTTGAGAACATTAATAAGAACATCGAAGAACATTAGAATATCATAATGAACTATAAGAGACTTAACGTAGATGAAAGAATATTAAAGAATAGAGAACTTTATATTAAGAACCAATCAAAACGCTATATTGAGAAGCAAAGATATATATATATATATATACATATATGTATAAATGTATATATATATATATATATATATATATATATATATATATATATATATACATATATATATATATATATATATATATAAATATATATATATGTATATATATATATATATATATATATATATATATATATATATATATGTATATATATATATATATATATGTATAAATGTATATATATATATATATATATATATATATATATATATATATATATATATATATATATATATATATATATATATATATAATATATATATATATATATATATATATATATATATATATATATATATATATATATATATATATATATATATATATATATATATATATATATATATATATATATATATATATATATATATATATATATATATATATATATATATATATATATATATATATATATATATATATATATATATATATATATATATATATACATATACAAAAGATATAATGCAACAGGATGCATTTAATCCAAGGAAGAGTGCTCAATGTAAAACATTGCATAATAATAACGAATTGGGTCGAACTAAGCTACTGCTACATAATTTTCACACGAAAAATTTGTTTCGTAAGAGTACAATAGTACCTCACTCATCGGGTGTATGTGATCGACTGAAAGAAAGAATTAT
>JAIGNY010001358.1:722500-740000 GCA_020152595.1 Chiridota heheva | reverse complement strand
ATCTGTTTATCTAAAAACAAATATTTGATCAGCATAGTTGTTTAAATACTGAAGTACATTCCTCGTGGAAAATCTAAATTACACTAGAACTAGCTAATTTGTAGCACTATTAAGCATTTGAATAGACTAACGTTGAAATCATTGTAGTTATTATGTTTTCTGCCATTTCTAAAATAGTATTAACAATGTTATTTTTATTCTAAAGAAAATATTGCATTATAAATATCTTTTACCAAATGATGTATAATTAATTAATTGAAACTAGTTTCTTCACAACCCATTTATTTGCTTTCTTTCTCAATATATGAGATTTTTAAATGTGACTTTCGCACAAACTTCAAACTGTCAAAGGAGGTGTACACTATTTTTCAAACAAACACAATTAGGCAATCATTCAATTTTTGTTGTTGCAGTTATTACTTGTGCTATGTTATACACCACTCTAAGTCTAAATTAATCTCGTACAGGGAATGTCTAACAAATTATATACTTCACCTTAGATATTCTCCCTTTCCATAATTTCATTTTGTTAAAGATATCTTTTTTTTTTTTTTTGTAAGGTCCAAATCCGGTTTGGCCGGATTTTATCTAAAATCCGGTTCCGGTCGGATCCAAAAATTTGGATCCGGTGCATTCTAGGAATTATTAACATAAAATTGAAGGAAACTTGTGGTCAAATGTTTGGAAAATTTGGTTATATATTCCCAACAATCTCCCAGTCGCTCCCCCGCCACCCCTCCCCTCCCATCTCCCCCCCTCACCCCCTCACTGAATACACCACTGCTTTCAGGATTTGTTTCTTTAGTATAAGCATGGTGACTTATCACCCTACTCGTGGTGGGACTTAAGAAAGTCGACATTGCAGCATTGGCAAAGATCCATATATTAATTTTTTTCCCCAAACAAAATATTTTCCTAAGAGTACAATTTCATTCGTTTTCATTATTTCGAACTGATGAAAGAAAGGGGATGATTTTATGGAAGAAGCGAGACATGGGTTGGGTTCAGAGTTGGACTGGGATGCTTTAGGGGGACAGTGCATGCAACTTGTTAGGCTATAGGGAAGAAGTATAGAAGAAAAGGGATCTATAGGCTACAATTCCATGAACCAATTATTATATTTATCATCGACAGGAAAAAACTTTCCTCTGGTAAGATGAGGAATTCATTTTGTCCGTTTTGTCAAATGGTGAATGATCCTCAAATTTTGAAATTTGGTCTTCTTTTAAGTGTTCCTGTGACATACAGTATAATGCTGATATCGGACACGCTCGTGACCACTAATGATTAATTAAAAAAAGTTGTTAGGGGATTCCTCCCCTGCATGCAAAAAGGTAAGGGTTCTGAACCTCTCTCCTCGATACCCATGAGCTAGAAATAATTACACTTCGTTCTGACAACAATTTCGTCTTTAAATCCAATAAACGAAGTCACGTTACCATGCGTATTAGTTAGTCTGTTAGTAGACTATTTTGACAAAGGGGTGTAAAATATAAAATTTACCGACGATCTCAAGCATTCAAATTAACCTCATTATCCCATTTGAGGAAAAACTGCCCCCTCAGAGGATTACAACCTTCCCGAAAGCTTGCGTTCTTTCCGTTTTGGAGGAAAAATTGGAGGAAAAAATTGGTAAATCTGAAGGAAATTTTGTTAACATTATTGGAAAGTTTGGAAGTATTTCGCAGCATTTCCGAAAATGAAGCAAATTTTCCGATAATCAATGTGGCGCTGCCAGGATTTGATATTAGGGGCACAAACCTTTTCGGCATGGGGCCAAGAAGCCCGCCTTGTGGGTTTAGGGGTCCTGGAACCTCGCATTTTCCAAGTTTTAGATGTCCCAAAAAGACTGAATGTGTGCAATACACGGCTCTTTGAACTAAAATAGGATGATTACGAACGATCTAGTAGAGCGGCATATAATTGTGCAATGATACAGATTAGCCCCCTCCCCTCTTTGCGAAAGATTAAAATAATAGCTATTTTGGACAAAATAAATATTTGACATTTCAGACACGTGCGCCCCATATCCCCTTTGTTTCAGAGGTAAACGTGATCAATTATTAACATAAAATTGAACACAACTGGTAAAACGTTGGAAGAATTTGGCAACATTTTCTGAAAAATGAAGAAAAAGACCCCCAAATGATAACAATTCTCGAAAATAAAGCAAATTTCTCGAAAACTGAAAGAAAATTTGTTAAAAGTTAAGGAAGAATTTGGCAACACAGTGTCCTGAAAATTTCGAAAATTGAAAGAAATTTCTCAAAATGATGTCCTTCCCAGTTGTATATGCTTTCTTTCCAGTTGGTAGTTCCAATTGGGAAATTTCTAAAACAAAATTGATAATATGAAGAGAAATTTGGTTAAATTATTTGGCAATTTTGGACAAACTTAGCAACATTTACCGACAATTGCGCGTAATTTTCCGATTGACGCCCCCACACCCGGTATTTAGCCCCTGACCGCTACGCATTCTCGTTTCCCATTTTCAAATTTGAAGGAAATGTTGTTGTGTTTTCCATGAAGAAGTTGAAAAGAACGAAAAAAAAAGAATTTAATTTTTAAACATATTTTTACCGATTTAACAGTTTAAGTAGGCGACAATTTATAAATCTTTCGCAGGGCTGAGGTTTCCGAATGATGACCTTGCAAAATGTTAATAAATATTTCTGTTTTGGGGAAAATTCTTTTTTGAAATTATTAATGCAAAAGATTGGGGTTCAGGGAACGAAGCCTCCGTACCTTTCAAAATGTCGTTAATTCTAAACTAATAATAAGCAATCGTAAAACAAATAATAAGAAATTGGTAACTCCAATAAATAATTTATAACAGATCAATGGAAATATAGAAAGGATATAAGTTTAATACTCAAAACGGTTAGTTGTGTTATAATATATGGTTATAGTGTTATAATTATATTTTGGTGAAAATTTAAAACTTAGGGGTACAGACCCCCCTCCCCCATCCTCTCTTCCCTTCTGGAATTTGCCAGTGATTTGGTCACTTTAATCTTTCAATATTGGTAAGATCATGAACCATAATTGCAAAACTGTTTCAACAGTTCAAGGAAAGTGGGGAAGTCTAAAGAAACCATATGATTGAATCTATTTAAAATCATCCTTTCCCTAATGAGATCATTAAACTTCTTTACAGTGATTTGCATAAGAATTAGCATATGCCTCCCTGCTGAGTTGGTATGTGTGGTTTCTTTCCATCAGGGTTTCCTTCATCTTTTTTAAAGTAATTCTCTTGTGGTAATCACTTGCACAGTCAGACAGTTGGGATTATTTGTCATTATTCTCATATATTCAGAAATAGGTTGATAAAACAGTGGAATGAATCTAAGCAAATAGCATCTCCATGGTCTAAGCATCTAGATGTATTTCGGAAGGGTAAACTAGGACAGAGAGATGGCTCAGATGGGCAGAGTCGTCTTAACAGCATTGTAGGCTCTGGGCAAAGCAATATACTGGGGCCATACTTACCCACCCACTGACAGCAAGAATTGATCAACACAAACGTTTGCGACATTTCTTTGCATATAATTATTTTATAATTGGTTGGATGTCTACGTTATTCAGGATGTCATTTTCCATGCACATGAGTGAAAGCATTCTTTATTAGCTTCAATCTTGAAAATGAGCGTTCCCCCCCGCCTCCCCCGCACAGTTGGTCACCATTATAAAATATCAATAATGGCGTAGCTAGGAATTCCATATCTGGTGGGGGCAAGTAATTAAAGTGAATGACAAGATGTGGTCACAAGTCGAGCAAAACAACTAACGGATGGGGTCTAGTCCATATGCATGCTTTATGGTCCGGGTCACTGGTGGGATCCCTGGGTCCCAGCCAGCAATGGTGTACAGAACCAATATGGGTTGTTATATAGGACCAACATAGGATTTGCATGTTGGCCCTACATGTATGTGTCAGTTAGAATTGCCTGGATGCCATATGGGAAGCCTATGAGAGTTTAAAATAGGGCCTACATGGGTCCCATACAACACAAAACAATCCCATATTAGTATGGGATCCGGATAGGGCATATATGGGCCGACTATCGGGCATATATGGGATCCAGATGGGATATAATGGGATCCAAATGGGCCATATATGGGATCCAGATTGGTCAAATATGTGATCTAGATGGGGATATGGAATCCAGATTAGGCATATATGGGATTCAGATGGGGCATATATCCATGGTCAGTTGTTCCATATATATGATCCATGGAACTGACCTTAATGGATCAAACTTTAAAAAATGACTCTCTTATGCAATCTTTAAATACACTTAAAGAAATACAATTCATTAATTGCATCTTTATACGTCAGAGAAGTAACTTAATCAAATCCATGCCAAATATATTTATCTAAATCCCAAAATGAAAAATATTTACTTCATTTAATTATCAAAATACCAAACTTTTAAAGTTATATCACTTCCGGATCATCGATAACCAAATTGAAAGGAAAACGGAAGCAAACTGCGCGCGGAGAAATTAAATAAGATGTAGTTTCTTTCACCTCCCAAATGGGATATTCCATATGGGGCTCATATGAAACCCATATGTATATTCCACTGTTTTAGTCCTTCAGTTTCCTCAGATGGGACCCACATGGGAGCCACATGTGGTCATCTCATGCTCATATTAACCGTGTTTCCCACGGTAATCCCATGTGAGGCCCACATAGGGTGTTGGCTGAGGTAAGTTCTCGGTGGGATCTATTGCCCGAAAATAAACGAAATTCACCGAAAAGTTTATCAAAATCGAAGAAATTTGCCCGAAAACAAAGGAAATTTCCCTAATTAAAAAGATAATTGCCCAAAAATGTGGTATTGGTAAGAAATTTCAGGCTATTGCACGTATACACAAAATGGAATAAAAAAGATAAAAGAATCGATAATTTCTTGCTCTTTTCATGCAGTCGTGGGATTGTTAAAATTGTTGGTCATTCATATAATTTTTGATACTCTATTTAAGGCCCTTCACGTAAAGCCCTGGGCAACTGCCCAGCGTGCCCATGCGTTAAAACGGCGATGGAGATAGGTGTAATTGTTTGGTTTATTTAGTAAAAGTATAAAGAGGGAGAACCAGGTTTTAGAATTCGAAGAGTTAATCTTCTTCGTTTTTTAAACACTTAAAGAATCATCTCGTGTTTTGCTTCATCAGTTAATTTCATAAAAAAAAAAATGTCCGAAAGACTGAAATTTACAAAGCGAGTATTGTTTATGTTTATCTTTGACTCCGTGAGTCGTTTTCCCGACAATTCTGACAAAAGGTTTTGGTTCTTCAAGCCGTACTCCCTTGGTGCAGAAGGCATTTCCATAATTTTCAAAGAAATGTTAGAAATTGCCTCAGTACTTTTGAGCTGTCTTCCCGTTCTTACAGTCTGTCAAGACTGTCGTACATCACTAACATAGGTGTAGGAACCGGGGGCACGTGTCCTCCAACTTTTCCGAAAAATGACAAACGTGCCCCTTTTGAAATTTAAAAGTGCTCCTCAATTTCTGTCAAACAGTCAAAGGGGCAAGAACCGTTGGCATATCCGCACACTTATAGTGGCGGCGGAAGGTCGAAATTATTGGGCCGACCATGTTCACGCGAAGCGTAAACCCAAACAGCCTGGGGTCCAGGGGCCCGCTCAAGAACCCCGATGGGGTCCAGGGGCATAGCGCTGGTGGGGTCTATTGGGCGAAGCCTCCGGAAGCTCTGCGGTATAAGCATTTTGTAAGGACTTTATATTTTGTGCATTTCTGACTGGGTTAGGAACAATATTGCTTTGCGGATAAATTCTTCTATAGGTAACCTTATTATTTTGAAATTCTTGTTAAGTATCGCAGTTATTTAGCCTATTCTCGGCAAAATTACACGATAACATACTTATAACAGGAAAGTTATAAACTATCATTTTCCTAATTCTATGAAAAGTATTTAGGACGATCTACCAACCAGGGAAGCTAACCTACAATTCCGTTGTAAAAGATTGCGTCATTTGACGCGTTTTACGTCACTTGTAAACACAGTATATTGTTTCATTCATCCTGGGAATATAAGAAAAGCGTTAAATCAATTAAACTATAGAGTGCGCATGTCTTTAGGACTTTACCGCATTAATTGTGTGTGTGACTATAGCGAACTTAAAGGAATATTCCCGTGGTTTTTTGTCAAATTCAATTTGAAAGAGCATACGTTTAGAGCCAGTTTGGAAGAAAAAAAATTAGGCTAATATCATATTCCGCTCAGGAGATATGGATTTTTCAAGATTTCCCAAGTGCATTTTAAAGTTTTTGTACAAATTCAATGATTACCCCCTTTCCCTTTCCCCCGCCCCTTCAGCTCCAGAAAAGATAAATGTTAAAGAAGAACGGTTATTAGATTATCAGAAAAAATTAATAGAGAAAATTAATATTCCAGGTGCTAACGTAGAGGAATTAGTTCTGCATGAAACGCGAAAAATACATCATCCATAAACAAACTTTATATAGATACATGTACTTGGGTTTCAAAGTCACTAAAATACAAAGAATTTTAAAATTCAAGCAAGTTGCATGGATGATATCATATATCGAAAGTAATATCGCAAGAAGGGCTCAAGCAAAGAACAAATTTGAAAAAAGCTTCTACAAGGATATGTGTAATTCCGTGTTTGATAAAACAATGGAAAACATTCGTAATAGGAAAGATATACGAATTGTTGAAACAAAAACAGAAGTTGGTAAGAAAAGAGCTTCTAAGCTTTTCAATAAACCTAACTTTGCTGGTATCATAATAATAAATGAAAATCTTTGCGGAATCGAGATGTACAAACAAAAGCTCTTTATGAAAAACCCAATTTATGTGGGAATGAGTATTTTGGTCTCTCTAAAGAATATATGTATTGGTTCTATTATAATGCATACAAGAAAATATACCCTAACCCAATCGGTCAGCCGCGCAGTTGTCAACTATTATACACTGACACACATTCTTTTATCATGAATGTCTACACAGAAAATATTTATCGTGATATGCTTCTGAGTTCGCTGGAAAAGTACGGCATTCCCAATATATATGACACAAGTGACTATCCCCCAGAACATTTTCGATTTTCAAATGAAAACAAAAATGTACTCGGTAAAATAAAAGATGAAATGAATGGCAGAACTATTCAGGAATATGTGGGCATCAGAAGTAAGATGTATTGTGTTCTTGTTGGTGGCACAGGGAGCTGACGGGCGACACAAGGGAACGGATAACTTCAAGAAAACAAACGGAGTTAAAAATGCGTAGTCGATAAAGATCTTACGCATGAAATGTACAAAGATTGTATCTTTAATTCAAAACAATTCACAAACAAACAAAAACAAATAAAATCAATTAATCATAATCTTCACACAGTAGAAGCTGATAAAGTTTCTCTCAACCCATTTGATAATAAACGCTATAATTGTGAGGACAAAATAACTACACTACCATTTAGAGGCGCAGGGCCGCAAATGTAATAATACCGAAGCCCAGTGAAATGAAAATAATTTCTCTAATTTTTTTGGTCATCGCTCGGAGTTTAAAAATCACTCAGTTTGGCTCATTCTTTCTTTGAGATTAAGGTGGAAAATCAAATTGATTACCAGTCATTATATGATATTCTTTTAAGGCGGTATCAATATCAGCAAAAGTTTGTTTTGCGTAAGCTTCTTTTTGCAATCTATCATTTAAATAATCGAAATCTTCTGTTCTTTTTCTGCTCCATTTATTTCTTGTTTTGGTTAACTGTTCTAGTGCTAAATCATGTGTCTCTCTTTCTTCATCTACTTGTTTTGAACGTTAACTGCTAAATATATGATCAGAACCACTAAAGGCAAGTGCATTGATAACTGCACCTCCTACCATCATAGCTATTGCCGTTGCCATTGTCTTTTATAAAAAATGAAAATTGATTATCATTTTTATTTTTTAGCCATTATGTCTCCTGCCGGTGTGATAGTAAATTTTGCCTTCCCCCTCCCCATTACCCCGTAAATTTGGACCCCCCGGACCTTATTTTCTAAGGAATGTCTAGTGAATTTGGTCCCCTTCGGACTGATTTTACTAGGTATTTTACTGGTGTGTCTGTACGGTTCCTTCAATTAATTTTGTGTACTAAAGTGATAAGCTAAAAAGTGATAAAAAGTGATAAGCTAATACAGTAAAGAAAAAAACAAAGCGTGCGTTACGCAAAACGGCAGTGAGATTTTGTGTGAAGGGAGAAGAATGGCCTTTTCTTGCAAAAAGAGGACAAGTTGTTGTCTCCAAATTTCATAAGAAAGAACATGTTTACTATGAGGGGGACTAAATTTACTGGATGGCTACGGCTTAATTGTCTGAGGGCCAAATTTCCTAGAAAATAAGGGCTGGGGGCCAAAAATTGCTGGGGTCAAAATTTACTTTTACAGGCTCCCTTGAGTCGCATGGCTCCTTTGAGTCGCGAGGTTCCACTGAGTCGCAAGGCTCCATTGAGTCACGAGGCCCCGTTGAGTCGCAAGGCTCCATTGAGTCGTGAGGCTCCATTGAGTCGCATGGCTCCCTTAAGTCGCATGGCTCCCTTGAGTCGCGAGGCTCCTTTGAATCGCATGGCTCCTTTGAGTCGCGAGGCTCCATTGAATCGCATGGTTCCCTTGAGTCGGGAAGCTCCATTGAGTCGCATGGTTCCCTTGAGTCGCATGGCTCCCTTGAGTCGCTTGGCTCCCTTGAATCGCGAGGCTCTATTAAGTTGCATGGCTTCCTTGAGGCTCATGGCTCCCTTGAGTCTCATGGCTCCCTTGAGCCGCATGGCTCCCTTAAGTCGCGAGGCTCCATTGAGCCGCTAGGCTCCATTGAGTCGCGAGGCTCCATTGAGTTGCGAGGCTCCATTGAGTCGTGAGACTCCATTGAGCCGCATGGCTCCTTTTAGTCGCATGGCTCCCTTGAGTCGCATGGTTCTCTTGAGTCGCATGGCTCCCTTGAGTCGCGAGGTTCCATTGAGTCGCGAGGCTCCATTGAGTCGCGAGGCTATATTGAGTCGTGAGGCTCCATTGAGTCGCATGGCTTCCTTTAGTCGCATGGCTTCCTTGAGTCGCGAGGCTTCCTTGAGTCGCGAGGCTCCTTTGAATCGCATGGCTCCCTTGAGTCGCTAGGCTCCATTAAGTCGCGAGGCTCCATAGAGTCACGAGGCTGCATTGAGTCGCATGGCTCTCTTGAGTTGCATGGCTCCCTTAAGTCGCATGGCTTCCTTAAATCGTGAGGCTCCAGTGAGTCGCATGGCTCCCTTGAGTCGCATGGCTTCCTTGAGTCGCATGGCTCCCTTGAGTCGCATGGCTCCCTTGAGTCGCATGGCTCCCTTGAGTCGCATGGCTCCTTTGAGTCGCATGGCTCCAGTGAGTCACATGGCTCCCTTGAGTGGCATGGCTTCTTTGAGTCGCGAGGCTCCAGTGAGTCGCATGGCTCCCTTGAGTCGCATGGCTTCCTTGAGTCGCATGGCTCCCTTAAGTCGCATGGCTTCCTTGAGTCGCGAGGCTCCAGTGAGTCGCATGGCTTTTTTAAGTCGCATGGTTCCCTTGAGTCGCATGGCTCCCCTGAGTCGCATGGATCTCTTGAGTCGCATGGGTCCTTGAGTCGCATGGCTCCCTTGAGTCGCATGGCTTCCTTGAGTCGCATGGCTCCCTTGAGTCGCATGGCTTCCTTGAGTCGCATGGCTCCCTTCAGTCGCATGGCTTTCTTGAGTCGCATGGCTTCCTTGAGTCGCATGGCTCCTTTGAGTCGCATGGCTTCCTTGAGTCGCATGGCTCCGCGTATTTATTATTTACTATGGTTGGCAGTAAAATTCCTTAATTAACAAGCCAGCTCTGCGTCATTAAGACAGAAGCAGTTATAAGGTCCAACTTAACACCATCTTCAACATCGATATTATTCACAATATCATTTGTATTCATTTTTATCTTTTATGGGACAAACAATCAAAAAATATAATTCATATAAAAAGATTTTGCTTTTTTGGTTTTGTTTGTGTTGTCTCGGGTCGCCTGTTAGCTACCGGGGCTGTTAGTGTATATTTGTAGGGTTTTCTACCAATTTTATCATCTGGCAAAAATAATAGATAGGCTTCATGCAAGTCATTAGGTTTTGCGCTGTTATTATTCGCACTCGTTGGCCGTGGAATATATTTTGGGAGCAGCCCTGTAAATTTGCCACAGGGCTTGTTTTGTTAAATATTCCTTGGCGATTTTAACTGTAACTCTTGCTTGTTTAGCTAGTTTATTTATTGCGGCATCTCCTTTCCACATTCCAGTACTGCCATAGTAAATGTTTCTTATTTTGGTTTTTGTTCTGTGATCCATTCTCTTTACTTTTTACAAACATATTCCGAGTATACGTATGGAGGAGGGCGGGATTCATCTTTGTTTTCTATAACAATCTCAGCTTGTAATTTTAAATCTGTAAGTTTTTGTAGAATTTCCTCTGTTTTTTTTTTTTTTAACCTCTTTAAATCTATTTTTAATTTTTCTGCATTTAGTAATTGAGCAAAACTTTTTTTTCTTAACCAAGTTATGCCTTATCTCTTCCTTTATTGCAGAAAACTTTTCAGATTTACCCAAAATTAATTCGAATTCTTCTCATAGTATCATCTTGTAAGGTTTCTAAAATATAACTTGATATAGTATTCAGCTTAGAAGTAGCTAGAATTCTAATCTCATTATGCTTTTTAGCTTTATTTACTAATTTTCGCAAAAAACATTTAGAAAACATTTTCACGACACCACAACTAACTGCAAACCCTTCCAAAATGATAAATATTGGCGCTGTTACTACACCCGATAAAGAACACGATTCCAATTTAACCACTAGCAATGGCTGCCACTTCTGCAGCAGATTCTGTATAGTCTAATATATCAATATTCTTTTTGTTCCTTTTTTTGTAATGACTCTAATCAAAATTTTCCTTTTCAATCTCCTTTTAAATATTCTAAAAAAATTGCAACCTGTATGGGTTTACGTTAGTGGAATTTCTGACAATTGATGATAAATATTTGATAACCAGGGGCACTCAGCCTCACAGCTTGTTTTTCTTCCATATCTTATTTTTTAAATGTGATTTAATTTCGTAACAAATATATTCTGCGCCTTCAATGAATTTACAAAAAAAAAATGGTTTTCTTAGCGCATACGCCGCATTCAAAGGACGTAGGATAATTAAAATCAAATGCTCTAGATTTTGTTCCGTCAGCATTAAAAAAACACCATTGATTTAATTCATAATTTCCAGCCCCCGTACTGTCCGCACGATTAGTGCCCTTAATTCTAAATCCAAAAGTAGTAATATTTTCTTCGTTAACCAAGACACGTTTCTGCATGAATATTGGCTGCTTATATGTTCCATTCCATTCAATAGTTATATAATCATCTTCATATAATTAGTTACATCATTTTCGGAGTTGGATATTCTTCCTGTTCTTATCTCTCCATGTTTTGTTGTCTTGAATATTTCAGTATATACATATGTTTTTAGCTCTGCCAATTTGTCATCGCCCAATTCTGAGCCAACGATACTCATTTTATTTATATATATAAAAATGATGTTATTTCTAAAGTTAATATTACGGGTAGACCGTGGTTGTTGATTTCCTGTCGTTTGGAATCTTTTATACTGAACTTAAATTCACTAATTGGGCCTGATATCAAAGGTTTTCCTTTGCGAAGGCTGCCGCAGTAATCAATATGCATACTACTCCCAGGAGGTTTATTACCAAACGGGAATAATTTCTAAAAGATTTGAGGGATTTTCATTTAAAAAGTTATCACTTGCGGAACTTTGATCGCAGTGCAAATAAATAGCTTCATAAGATTGAAAATTTATACTTCCAACGTGTTCTCTATCTGACACCCTCCCCTACAGCCTTAATCCCTACTAAATAAATCTGCAAGATTTTCAGAAAATTTAAGTAAATTAGACTTCTCTGGTGAAATTACGATGATTACTCGTCCTGTTTTTCTTTTTACGTTAAATTTCAGCCATGGAACTTGTCTGGTTATGATGTCATACATGCAGAAAGTGATAAAGGCCGGCTTCTAATGGTATTTCCGTAATTATTTTATTGTTTATAATTTGTATTATTTCTCCCTTTGGCATGTTTGGAACGTTATAATGCCCTACCCAATATATAACTGATTCTACGATTACAGGATTATGGAAACCTCTTTTGAATTCCGATTGTCAATAGGTTGCTCTAATATTATTGGTTTATCAAAATATTTTATTTTGAATGTACGATGTATTTTTATTTTAAATGAAAAGGATAAATGACAACATTACCAATAGCATTTCAACGTAATTTTTCAAAAAATATATAAAGTAAACAGCATATACATGTATTAGTGAACAGATTTTACACAGCAGGGTATATACATATCTGATAGTAAGAGTTTCCGCGCTAGTTTTCCAAATATTTTTTAGAAATACAAGTTACCTCATGTTACATCTAATGATAAAAAAAAAAAAAAAATTGGGTAGGCAACCTATGGGCGTTTGGCAAAATCAATTAAAATGTGTTATCTGAAGGGCGACAATGGGATGTGGGATATCTTATGTACATCTAAATCATGAAAATTCATATGATTAAAACTGTTTATAGATTTCACGTTTATTATCAGGTCAGAAGATTATCAAAAGAAATGGGATGTCCTGCTCCATTTCAAACCCATTGGTCGGCTTTCAAACACAGCATAGATATGCCTGCCAATAAAAATATATGTGATGTGAACAGTTTTATGTTTCACCCCGTTCCATGTGGAAACAACACGAAGATAATTACAGCAATGGGTTGGGAGCTGCATACTATTATGATGGTGGCAAGCGTATTCCAGTGCCTGACAATGAATATGATAATTCTAGCTTGAACAACCCGAATGATAAATGGAATGATTATTCAAGTGCTACAGAGATGAGTTTTGGTGATCATCCATCTAAGTGTACCATTGCCTATATAGCTCAGAGTAATAGTGTAAGTAATGCTTGGAAAGGGTTTATTCTCGGTAAAGGTAAAGAAATATACGCTGAGGATGAGGAGATGTATCATGTCGTTGAAGGACCTGGCGGATTTACAGATATGGGCGTAGAAAGGATCATTGATTCTATCCGAACATATATTATGCTATACTAGGAGCCCAAGTTCAGACAAAAACAAGCATGCTCGCCCCAGAAACCGGAACCGATGCGCGACGACAATTTTTGAATATTGTTGAATATTGTATTAACTCACCTGTTGATTTACAAGGCAGCATAGATCGCTATCAAGATTCTTTGCAATATGCACGAGGTAGTCTAAACTTCATACTTGGGAAGATCTGTACCTTATACAGTTCGGAGCAACCCGAAAAACTGAATACTTTGAAATACCCAAATAATTGGGTACTTTTATGTATTACGTCATCACATGAGCCTACACATTTGATTAGCCCACGCTAAACATATGGGGTTTCTCATTTTCCGCTCCGGATTGTCAAAAATTTCACTGGATATCCTGAAATTCTGGAGACGGATAGTAAATAGATGTTAAAAACTTTTTTCCGCTGCTTTTTGAAATTCATCGTCGGCTTTTTGAGAAAATGAACAAAACAGACTGCCCATAATCTGTTTTATTGATTTTCTCAAAAAGTCGACCGTAAATATCAAAAAGCAGCAGCAAAAAGTTTTTGATATCTATCTACTATCCGTCGCCAAATTTTCAGGTTCTCCATTGAAATTTTGGACAATCCGGAGCGGAAAATGAGAAACCCCATGTGTTTAGTGTGGACTAGTCAAATGTGTAGGCTCGTGCGATGACCTAATACTTAAAAGTACCCAATTTATTTAGGTATTTTAAAGTACCCAGTTTTTTGGGTTGCTCCCGAACTGTTATACCTTCGGATATAGATTTGCGCATTGGAAAATACGAAGGCTATAAGAACAATATCCAAATAGCGGAATTATTAGAGATGAAGGCGGTAAGTTTAGCTTTTAACCCACTTGTTAATTCCGAACAGCGACCCGAGGGAGCCTCAATTGGGACATTGCGACCCCAGGAAGCCGAGGGATCCATGCAGCCCGAGGGAGCCATGCCAGCCCCGCCTTCGCCCCCAGTCTCAGTTTTACCCACAGATGCAGTAAATCATGAAAATAAAAAGGCAGCCCTAGTTTTCGGAATTCTAACCATCGCTGGAATTGGTTATATGCTTTATGGGGTACTAAGAAGATATATTTTTTTTGTATATACATACAAATTAAGAACCCTACACCAGTAATGAGGATCCAGACATGTTCAGCTAGCCATCCAATAGAACCGCTTAACAGATTTAATAACCACGATGCCGCGGCTCCGATGATACCCGGAAGCACTTCTAATGTCTTTGCTCCTAATTTTTTGAAAGATCTGAAAGATGTTTTAATTGACCTTTTATCCATTGTTTTATATTTTCATCTGGGCCGGGGTCCGACTGGACTTGGCTGCAGGCTTCGGGCCGGGCCCCTGACTAGGAGGTGGAGCCATGCAGCCACCAGCAATGATTGATGCGACAATAATGCTTATAGCTAACGCAATAGCAGATAAAATACTTACAATGGTGATGCCTTGTTCTCTAAATAATGTTGTTATTTTTTCTCTTAATGTGGTGTCATCTTGTGTTATTCTGTTAATTGTTTCTTTTATTCGATTTATTTGACTTCGTAAAGCTTCACTGTTTTAGCTAACAATTTCCAGTCTTGCCTCTCTCCCAGCTTCTAGGTTTTGTAACCTATCTCTTTCTCTTTCTGCTGCTCTTCATTCTCAGTCCTTTCATATTTAGCGAAATTTCTACGCTCTTCAAGAACTTCATTATCTAAGTGAGTCAACTTGCTTAGATTATTTACTAGATCCCCTCTTGTCCAAGTTAAAAATTCATCCAATGCTCACAAAGGGAAGCCCTTCAGTTTTAATTAATGCTTCTTTTACACCAAGAATTTCATTTGATTTTTGTATTACTTGTTCAACAGTATCAGCAGTTTGTGGTAAATCTTGCATTAGTATTTCTTCTGGTTGTGTGTTGACTAATGGTTGGGTTATCTTGTTAATCCCCGCTCGAACTTTTGGTTTCTTCTTAGTAGAGGCGGTGGTACGAAATCGACAAGATTTAGATCACTATTTTTTTAAGTCAGCACCGTATTTTTCCTTCAACGTAGCTAGTGATACACAATTTGTGGTCTTATTTTTAAAGGTAAGTTTATTATTCTTGAAATAAACTTTTCCACCATCATATGTAAAATTTTTATATTCAATAAAAGTTGGTTCCACTTAATAATTTTCTTCAATAGCATTATAAAATGCATTTACTTTGGTTTTTGAAAATTCAATTTGTTGTCTTGATAAAGTCAGATCACTTGAACTCTGCATATCAAGGCGATCTTGATATTCTCTTGAAGTATTTAGGAGCCTACCAAGATCGCCTTCTCCGTCTTCATCAAAGGCAGTCTCTGGATAGTAGTCCTAGATTCTTCTTCTAACTCCGGAGTTGTAAAATAATTTAAATCTTCTAATTCGATTCCTTCTGCCATAATTTATCTTTCTACAAATTATATTTTTTGCAAATAAAATTTCTCAAACTTATGGACACAAATTGAATCCTTATCCTAAAATAAAGAAATCCTTTGGCTATTAAAGGCACAAGGCAAACTGTTGTTATCACAAATAATCCCAAGTACTATTGATCAAAATTAATTATTAACCCTGCAGTTTCCAAATTTAGGCTATAATGATGTTAAAGTGCCGGGAACCACAAAATTATCATTCTCTTTAAGGTAAACCTCAGAAGATGACAATGATAGAACCATTGTCAACAATATAGGAAAAACCATTGTTAAACAATTGCCATAAAGTTTGAAGGCAACGAAGTTTATTTACTTGATGACGCAGATGTTTTCCATTGTTATAAAGATATGTGGTTACCTCAAGATCAACTGGTGAATATGCCATATCAGGGATATCATCTTAATAAAGATGGGACTGTAGCGGATAATATTGGGAAACTAAGAGTGAATGCTGGGATAAAATTGCAGGTTTAAACGACGGGAAAGATCAAGCTATTGCTCTAGCTTATGACAACAGATTCTGTGTTCCTTTGGTTTTTGAAATGCTTCGAGATCATATGACATTTTGTCAATCAGGTTTGGGTGATCGATTGAGTCATGAATTAAAATTAAATAATTACTCCCGAGTTATAAAAGCACAGATACTAATGCACCCTATGTAATAGGCGGAATTAGTTTGGAATACGAAATGGTTACTAAACCGGAATTAGCCCGAACGATAAAAACCCCAATATAAATCAACAACTGTTATATATAATGAACGCGTTCCTCGACATAGACAAACAACACTAAACAAAAGCGATTATATTTGGAATATCAATCTTAATACTCCTGCCAGAAGTATGAAAGGTATTCTGTTTATCTTTATAAATCCCTCTGATGATGGTGGTGGTGCTGCTTATAAGAGAGACACCGAAAAAAATTATAATCCAAAAATTAGGAAAACAACAATTACAATAGAAGGTGAACCAAATCAGCTTTACGCCCATGGGCTTCACAGATACCAACAATGGGATAAAATGAACAAATATTTTGTTGATTCGGTCACCGAACATGGAATGCATGTGGCAAAAGCTCTGCATATATCAAATCTTAAATTACAAGACTTTTTAACGACAAAATATGCCCATTGCTTAGATATGAGAAGCACTGACGATAATAATTTGCATGGAAGTGGGCGGCGAGTTAAAACGGCTCAGAAGAAATCACGGTTTAACTTGAGAGAACTGCCGAAGCAGCAGGAGAATTAATATGTTACATCTATGTTATTATGGATGCGCAACTCAATGTAGAAAATGGAAGAATTTTATGTTTGTTTACTAAAATAAAAATGGATTCTTCTCGTAAATTGTTTCCAATGTTTCCACATTCAGCCTTATTATGTGGACAAACAGATTGTGGTAAAACATGATTTATTTTAGATTTATCAGTAACTCTCCGGGAGGAGGGGGGATATTTACACTTTTTTGAACATATACCCGACAATTAAATGAAATCGAGCATATCAAAACAGATAATAAATTTAGTGGGATCTTGTAATATGGAAAATGTTTCTTTACATGAAACAATAGAAGTTTTTTTTTTTATAAACGTTTTATAGGTGATGAAACTTTGTTCATCATTGATGATTGTTCCGCAAGAAAAGAGTTGAAATTTCGATCACATACCAAGAATGGGGTCCCAGCTGCTCGGGGGAGCCGGGCAACTCATGGGGGTCTTGATTAGTGAATTGGCTATTAGTGGTCGGCAGACAAATCAGAATGTTTGGATTCTTTCACAAAAGTACAATTCAGTTCTGAAAGATTTTAGAGAGCAAATAAAATGGGCTTGTCTATTCTATTGTAAAGACAGAAATTCATTTAAAAGCTGCTTGCGAGAAAATGATGTTATTCCTTGTGTGAA